>JACGWO010000005.1:21807547-22083181 GCA_034509735.1 Sesamum alatum
AAAATATATATATAAATATATATTAACATAGATTGTTAAAATATTATTTAAAACAAAAATTAATTGTCGTTACCTTCAAACTCTCAAACCAGAATGCTGGTGCTCTGGCGGCACCTTGTGCAAACTGCCCCAACGGATGGGGATAGTGTCCTCGCACGACCGCGTACATGTGCTCGTGGATCTTCCGATCACGACTGAAATTATAAAATAATTAGTATGATATAAAATTTTAATTTAAATTACAAAAAAAATTAAAAATATAAATTGTACCTCGCATCGACGAGTGTGATGTACTAGCGCGCAGATGGTGGTGGGAGTGGTGGGGCCGGTGGGGGTGGTGGTGGTGGGACAGCCCATGGACGGGCCGGATCGACCGCTGGTGTATTAGTGGATGGTCCGGGCTGTTGATCCGGCGCAGCGGTAGACGCACCGGGCTGCTGATCCGGCGCAAGTGGTGCGGGTGCCTGCTCTGCCGGTGGTGGTGGTGGTGGTGGTGGTGGTCGGAACACTGCTTCCCCATCTTGGGAAGCAACACCGGCTGGCAGTATAGCCGGTTCGCCGCGACTGCGGCCACGACCACGTCCACCTCCTCGAGGTGAAAAAACCCCGACCAGACATTATCTAAAAAATACATGTAAGTATCAATTTATTTCAATAATGAAAATTTTCTAATTTATTCTAATATATATATGCAAACTAAATTCTAAAACTGTACATATTTATACTAAATACCATAATTTTACTCTAAAAAAATTGCACTAAATCCTTCAAATTATCATATTTTAATTATTGAATTTTTTGAAAAATTCAAATTTTCAGATTTTTAAAAAATAAAAAATTCCAGATTTTTAAAAAATTTAAAATTCCAGATTTTTAAATATTCAAAATTCCAGATTTTAAAAAAATTCAAATTTCTAGATTTTTAAAAAATTAAAAATTTCAGATTTTAAAAATTCAAAATTCCAAGATTTTTAAAAATCTCAAAATTCCAGATTTTTAAAAAATTCATATATATTACATAAATTAAAAATTTCAGAAATTTCATATATCATAGAAAATTACCCAAATTTTTTTAAAATTTACAGAAAATTACATACAATTTTTTAAAAATAGTTTCATATAGAATTTTACATAACATTATTTTCCGATTTTTCTAAGAATTTTTCATAACATTATTTTCTAATAATTATATTAAATTTCTAATTATTTTTCTGAATTTTCTAATAATTACAGAAAATTCACAAATAAAAACAGAAAATTCTACAAATAATTACAGAAAATTCAAAAAAAAAAAAAAACAGAAAATTCACAATGCACAAAAATTGCATACCCCTAACATTACATAATTACACAAATTTTCTGAAATTACCAACATTTACATAAATTTCTAAAATTACAACACAAATTACAAAAATTAACCAACATTTAAAGAAATTAACAGAAATTACAACATAAATTGTAGAAATTAATAGAAATTCCTAAAATGTACATATCATTACAGAAAATTACCTAAAATCTACAGAAATTACAGAAGTGATCCTAAAATTTACATAAGCTATAGAAAATAACCAAAAGAATTTACATAAATGGCCTGAAATTACACAAAATTTCTTAAATGGAGTGAAGAACCTGAGTGGGGTGGTGGCTGGCCGCGAGTGCTGGGTGGGTTGGGTGGCGAGAGTCAGAGAGAGAGGGTGGTGGTGGTGGTGGCGAGAGACAGAGAGAGCGGCGGAGTGAGAGAGGCGGATGTGAGGCGGCGGCGAACGGAGGCGGATGTGAGGCGACGGCGGCAAAGAACTGAAGGGGCAGAGGGAGAGATTTTGAGAGAGAGAGAGAGAGAGAGAGAGAGAGAGAGAGAGAGGAGAAAAGTGAGAAAAATTCAGGCCATTGGTTTAATTTATATAACTTTTTGGAACGGTCATATTTTCACTGACCATTCCTATTACCCGGTCCAACTCAAAAAAAAACGACGTGGTATTAGCCATACTACGATGTCGTTTTGATGATGTTAACCTCAATAGGAACGGTCACTTAGTAGTACAGTCATTCCCATAACCGTTCCCAATACCGACCGTTCCTAAATTAAACATTATCGTTCCCATATCAATTCCAAAATACTTAGTACTTGGAATTGTACTAATAGGAACGGTCACATAATACAACAAGTCTTCCCAACCCCGTTCCTAACTAAAGAAATGACGTCGTTTTTAGACATGCATTTAGTTACCGTTCCTATTTTCATACATTACCGTTCCTATATGTATTGCAATTGTTTTTTTTTTTATCTTCTTAGATAATAAATATAAATTAAGAAAAAACACGTTCTGAACACTTATTTTATTAAATAAATGTATACAATTGGATGTTTAATATTATAAAAATCTATAATAATTTCCAAAAAATAGACACATGTTCACAATATGAAGTATATTTGTAAACATTTTTTTGTTAGTATTTCACAGATGTAACTAGCATCCTATATTATTGTGCTGCACGGCATAATCAGATCGTCAAAATTCCAATCAGACCATTAGATATGATATAACACACAAAAGAATACATTATATATCGTTCTGAAATATTTCGGTGTGCAGATCTCAAGTTATCGTATCCGGTCAGCATTCATCATAACAAAAACAGATGCATCCTTAAATCCGGGTTACTGATTAGAAATCCGACCGTTGGACATCAATTCATATCCATAACCTTATACGTGTTAAAAAATAGTGTCGATCCGGCTGACGGATATTGAGATATTAGACAAATTGGTTGGAATTGTAATACTAGGAACGGTTACCTAATAGACAACGTGTTCCTAATACCGTTCCTATTATAAAGGATGATATCATTTTAATGTACTCACGTAGGTACCGTTCCTATTATAATCTGGAACGGTCCTGTTTAAAATTACCGTTCCAATAGTTGAATTTCCCACCAATTTTTCATTGGGCGCCAAAAGGAAATATTGGACTACATATTGGAACGGTCTTAGGTTTTCACCTACCGTTCCTAATTCAAATTTTTCTCATTTTTTTTTAATTAGCCGCCATATTTAGAATATTGTACCTCAAATAGGAACGGTAAGTATAAATTTGGACCATTCCTAATTCAAATTCCCTCAATTTTTTTTTAAATTAGCCGCCATATTTGAAATATTGTACCTCAAATAGGAACGGTCCGTATAAATTTTGGCCGTTCCTAATTCAAATTTCCCTCATTTTTTTGAATTAGCCACCATATTTGAAATATTGTACCTCAAATAGGAACGGTAAAGTATAAATTTGGACCGTTCCTAATTCAAATTTCCCTCATTTTTTTTAATTAGCCGTCATATTTTGAAATATTGTACCTCAAATAGGAACGGTCCTGATAATCAAAATACATCTATCAAATACAATTTTAATAATAACTGTGATAAAAAATTACAGAAATTTTTTGAAAAATTCAAAAAGTCTCTTCATCGGACTCAGCCTCGTCAAAGCTATCTTCATCTTCATCTTCGGATTCACTGTCTGGCGAGCGCGATGGCCCTGCTCCATGATCAACGACCAATTGTATTCCATTGGGTCATGCAGTTCAAATGTTTGGTTATCTATTACAACATCTGGATTAGGTACGACTTCATCCATCTGATAGGCGACCTCGGTCCATCGCGAGTCATCGATAACTCTTCGAGCCTTGATTTTGCAAATAGCTTTCCAGTCGACTTTGTCCTTCTTCATGCTCGGGTAATCCGCGTAGTATACTTGTACTGCTTGTTGTGCCAGTATGAATGGTTCATTCTTTTGATAGAGCTTTTCGAAGTTGACATCAACGACGTGATAACGAGGGTGTATCTTCATGCCTCTGATCGGATCGACCTAATGACAATTAAACAGTACAATGTGCATGTTAGGAATTAGTGGGTCATCTAGCTGAATTATCTCGTCCAAAATTCCATAGAAGTCAGAATCCGTGTCTGTATATGATGAGCTTTTGACCAAACACCACAATTCATTGTTGACTTCCCGACATTGTGACGTTCAGTGTGGAAATTGAAGCCATTGACGAAGTATGGGTATGTCGTGACTTTTGCTCTTGACCCCCAATAATGCAACTTCAACAAATCCTCGTTTGTGTGATTCAATTCGGGTTTCACCTGCAATTAATGATATACATAGCAATTGAAATAATTGATTACAAATTCATGAGCATATCGCATTAATTACAACAACTCGATGATACTTACACGAGCCTTGAACCAATCCTTGAATTGTGTCACCACTAGTTGATCAATTATCGGGTCCTTCGAATTGTGTTGCTCGAACAATTCATTCAGGAATGACCTGTTATAGTAAAACTGATAGTTATAAATATACATGTAATTGAAATTGAAATGATTCGTACGGGATAATTACGTTTGTATAAGACACTTAGTCGTAGTACGGTACAACTACTTCACAATTACACAAGACGTATGTCTCGATAGCATGAAGTTCCTCCCCGCTCAGCCATCTCTTCTTCCAGGCTCCACTTGCTCGGCCTGGGTAATTGAAAATGGACCGAACAATTCGATCGTCGTTGCTCGTGAGATCATCGTTCCGACCGGGTCTGTTTCGCTTGCACAGAATGTGCGGTTCGAAGTAGTGCAAGGAGAAAAGTCCGATTTCTTCGATAATATAAGCCTCTACAATTGACGCCTCGACATGTGCTTTGTTTTTCACCTTTTTCTTCAAATCGCGTAGGAATCTATTCGTACGATAATTTATTAAAATGCAAATAATAAGTATATATTTAATAGTATTAATTATTTAATTACCTTTCAAATGGGTACATCCACCTGTATTGCACGGGGCCCCCAACGCGCGCCTCATATGAAAGGTGAACAATTAGATGCTCCATTGAGTCGAAAAACGAAGGAGGAAAATTTTTCTCGAGGTTGTACATTATGACGGCTACACTATTTTCCAATTCTTTTACCTTGGCCACATTTAGTGTTGTTGAGCATAGGATCTGGAATAGAAGGCTGACTTTCGTCAAGGCCCCCCACACGTGCTCCTTCGTCAGTGTATACACCGCCTTGGGCATCACTTTCGGTCTCCTTTCGTCCACCTCAAGCTCCGGTCGATTACATATGATCTTCAGATCCTTCCGTGCATTCAGATTGTCCTTCGTTTTTCCCTTGTTGTCCATCACAGTATTAAATATATTATCGAACACATTCTTCTCAATATGCATGACATCAAGATTGTGTCGTATCAGATGCGCCCCCCAGTATTCAAGCTCCCAGAATATGCTTTTCTTCGTCCACTTATGGTCGACACCGTAGCCTTCTGGTTCACTCAATGGTTGTTCGACAGCAACACTAAATGCATCGGCACGGGTTCGGATCTGTTCTCCAGTCAGCCTCGGACGTGCAACCTTCCTCTCCATTCGGTTTTTAGTGAAGGCTTTTTTGTTCCTGCGATAAGGATGACTCGATGGTAGGAATTGCATGTGGCAGTCAAAATAGCATGCCTTCCGATCGTGCTATAAATATAATGCCCGTGTGTCCTCCATACAAACTGGACACCCCATAACACTGGCGATACTCCATCCAGACGACATACCATAA
Source organism: Sesamum alatum (assembly GCA_034509735.1). Classification (NCBI taxonomy): domain Eukaryota; kingdom Viridiplantae; phylum Streptophyta; class Magnoliopsida; order Lamiales; family Pedaliaceae; genus Sesamum; species Sesamum alatum. The sequence goes on from JACGWO010000005.1 coordinate 21,813,141, forward strand.
GCAGGAAGGTCGTTCACTGTCCACATCAATGCGGCATGCATCATGAATGCCTGTTTTGTCGCAGTATCGTGCGTACGTACACCCACATGCCATAAATTCTGCAACTCCTCGATCAAGGGCTCCAAGTAGACATCGATAAGACGTTTGGGATTCGATGGGCCAGGGATCACCATCGTTAGGAACATATACTCAGACTCCATGCACATTCCCGGTGGTAGATTGTACGGTGTAAGTATCACGGGCCAACATGAGTAAGTTTTACCATACTGACCGTGCGGTGCAAACCCATCTGTGCACAACCTAAGTCTAACATTCCTCGGTTCAGCTGCAAAATCAGGATACGTCCGGTCAAAAATGCTTCCAAGCCTCTGAATCGGACGGATGACACATGGATCCTTCCTCCGTCTGATGGCTCGCATGCCAAATCATATGCTCTGCTGTGACCTACGACGCATACAACCTCTGCAGCCGAGGGGTAACCGGTAGATACCTAAGAATGGCATACGGGGACTTCTTGCGTTTAGGATTTCTATCCCTGATGGGCTTGTACCTAGCGTCTCCACAGAACTTGTAATATTCCAAATCAATATCGTCCTTCCAATACAACATGCAACCATTTTTGCAAGCATCAATCTCTGAACTGGTAAATTCAATTCTCTTATCAATTTCTTCGTATTATAATAATCGGCGGGGAAAGTGTGATCGCGGGCCATTACAGTATCAGCCCACTGGCATAACCGATCATATGTATGCTCGGAAAAACCCCCTTCGGCCTTGATATTCACCAAAGAGGCAATTAATGCCAACTGAGAGGTGGTGCAGCCATTCCACAAAGGTTGGTCCGCAGAATGAACTACATCAAAAAAACGGTCTGACAAGCCAGACACATAATCATAGGGCCCCGAATCGTAATATGAACTAGGACCCACATCAGATGGACAATACCGAGTACCATCATCAGTCGGTCCCTCCTGGTTGTACGAAGACCAGAATGATGGCCCGACGGCATCGAATAACATCCTCTGCGCCCAATCCATCTGAGTCGCATCACCCCAATGCGAACTACCCTTCTCCTAAACGGGTGACGTTTGCTGCTGCTGCAGAGGGGGCACTATCAATGCTTCAAAGTATTCCTGCACCCTCTCCTCACCATGCGAAGTCCAATTGTAATACTCTGGCATAAACCCTTTCATACACAAATCAAAATTTACCTCGACTGGTGTTTTGAACCGTTTGTTTTTGCACTTCCGGCAAGGACACTTAATCTTGTCCCCGTCCATATATGCACGCTGAGACTGGGCACATTCTAAAAATATTGTAACACCATCCTCAAACTCCGGCGTCACACCCAGGACGTCTCGATCATATATCCATTTCCTCAACTGTCTTAACATGATTGGTCCTACGTATAATTCCCAACAACAATTAAATGACGAGAGTAAATTATATATATATGCAAAAATAATAGAATTTTGCATATTTACCTGAGCAAAACACCTATCAATATCAATGCAAAATTCGCGCTCGGTAATTGATATGTTCGATTTTCCGTATAACGAATCAAGGGGGGAGTTACAAATACAAAATGAGCTGTAGAGTAAGTATAAGAACAATGACAAAGAAGGGGGACATATATATAGAAAACATTGAAACGGTCATTAGAATATTATTTGGAACACAAAACTAGCCGTTGAAATATAGTCGTTGTTCCAACTTTAGGAACGGTCTCAGGAGAGGTAGAAGGAACGGTAAAGTTACCGTTGTAATATAGCCGTTAGCGCATATTGGGAACGGTATGAGGCACAACAAAAACGGACCGTTCCTACTTGGAGTACATTTTGGACCGGTACGTGTAACACAATTTCACTTACTATATACACGTAATTTGGAACGGTAATTGCATCACATTTTTTCCCCATCGCGTTAAAAGGCTTCTTGTAGGACTACATATTGGAATGGTCAGCCAACCGGTCCAAATTGACACGATCTTTGGAACACATACAGTAACGATCAGTGTTCCCGGTCGGCCTGCCATTCCAAATCTCACACATGTGTTCCAAATTGAAGTCCAAAATATATCAGGTCTCCTTTAAAAACGGTTATAGGTGTATAATTTGCTCGCCATTTTTGGCACTCTAATAGAAACGGTCCTACCGTTCCTATTAATTTCTATTACAATTAGCACAACTGTGATGTCATCAACGGTTTACCGTTCCATAACAGTTCCTACAACCGTTCCTACGGGAAACGGTAACTGGAACGGTCATACCTTACCGTTCTTATTTCCGCATTTTTTTGTAGTGATTATTTAGTGAAATAATTTTACAATTTAATATTACCCACTTGAAATACATATATTATCTTTATTTAAAGAGTACTTAATAAATTTTAGAATAATATTCTTCATTTATGAAATACTTTGTATTATCAAGCACGCTGTAGATATTAACCATGTCGACAAGAGCACAATTTTACGAAAATTGGACAAAGTATTTCCTTGAAAAGATAATGTATACGTCGCTCTTCAGAAACATAAACAGTAACAACCAATTTGGCTTTCTTATTTGTAAGAGTTGCAAAAGCAGTCATACAAAATAACAAATTCAACAATACAGAAATACACAGTAGAACTATACATTTGCTTCTTTCAATGTTGAAATCACTCAAGAAAACCAGAAGGAATTGATTCAACTATAATCATGAATCAGGGAATATCAAATTAATCGCTCCAATATGAAGCAATCAGCGTAGATCGATAACATCAAATTTCAAACCAGAATTCATATAAACATCTGTACAATGTCTGTATATAGGACTACCATCAGACGGGGGATCGTGGGAATGAAACCCGCGCCTCGGGCACTGCCTAATGACCGTCATTCCACCTGAAGTCAACCGGAAGATACCATGCTTTCTGAGTTCACAAATGAATATCCGGTTAATATTCCAAGTTTCCGCCACAATAAACAAAGATGTAGAGCTATATTTGGATCCAAGTATTTGGAGTTAAGGATTTAGTAAAAAGATTTGAAATGACTCCATATCAAAATAATTTCAAATCCATCAATATTCCACAAAATATAGTTCAAAATGAGAGTTGAAATATTTGAAATACTTTTTGACACGGAATTACCCAAACAAACCCACATGATTTGTTTAAGCATTTCAAATCCGTCTATTCATACAGTGTAAGAGTCTCTAGCAATATACTCAAAAGGACAAATCAAGATATAACCTTGAACTATCTCTTGGAGCCATCACAATGGCAATAGCTTCTGGCAACATGATCTGTAGAAATACACATTCATTCAGAAAAATGAAAACCAAATTTGCACGATCAAACAACCAACATATCAATCACATGTGTAAACAGAAAGATGCGAGTCCCATTGGCCCTCCTGACGAGGGGAAGGGGACGGCTAAGGGCAAACATATTTAGAAATTTCGGCCTCTAAAGATGACGGACATGATTTTGTTGAGATTATTATTTTCGCTGTGAAAGATCCCAGTTGATAATCAATGTTAAAGAGGATGAATGAGAGGAAGACGAGATGTGGTTACCTGATAAGAGTAGTGAGTGTGAACATCAATGGATGACATGAAACAAGATTGTGTAGGATGTGTCTGCAAAACAAGAAGCAGATAATAAGACATCCACACGAGTTCAAAGATCTGTAAACTTTAGTCTTACTTCTTAGAGCCACAGGAAGCATGAGGGCTAACAGGAGAGCAATTTTAGTTCTATAATAATAAGAGGCACAGTAATACCATAGTATGCATAATGCCAAAGGAAACTCAGGCTCCAGAACTTAGTCAAACTAGAATAAATTCAAGAATTAATTTGCTTTTTATACTAGAATGTTTTAATTGAACAGAAATAATTAATTTTACCATATATTTAACCTCAGAGGCATTTGGTTAAGTTGAAAAGATATGTAAGAATTTAAGATTTGATTCATCATATAACCAGAAATACAAAAATATATTTAGTATGAAATAGATTATTTGAAAGTAACATTCGTGGCAATTCCTTTTTAACCTGCTCGCCCTCCAATATCCATTTGTATGTCCAGAACTTATATTTTAAACTAATTATTTTTCATAAATAGCTTCCTACTTTAGCACATTCTTTTACAAACATCATTTTCTTTAATTTGTTAATGCTTTTTTCTTCGTATTCAATTTTGTACTTGAAGTCACGTCATAATAATTTGACATGTAACTAAGTGAAATTAGGATTTTCTATTTAGTAAGTATATCTCATCTATCAAGTTGAATTTCTATGTTGAATTTGTTGTTTGTTCAACCTCCATGATATTATATTTAATAAGTAATTGATACATTAAAGTAAAAAGTAGCTCTGCAGAGAATTGTTCAATACCAAAATAAATTAATTAGTTAGAAATTCACTTGATTTGTAAATTTTCATAGGCAATTTCGTGATTTACTAAGTTTCGTGAATTTTTTTATTTCCAAATTTCTGATATTAACTCTTTTGTGTATATTTGCTAGTTTGGAAAGCTTTAGGTTTGTTTTGTATATTATTCCTATTGCTATATTCTACTTTTGCTATTTTATTAACTAACATTTTTTTCATTTCTAACTAAGTGATCCATAATAAATTGTAATAAAAATAAATCTATAACCAAAAATGTCTTTAGCGTCAAACAATTGTACTTTGTATTGTTAGATCCCATAAGTATGTTAATCAAATTTTAAATCAACTGCTTTATATTAAAATTTAAATTTGGTATTTGCAGCAACTTTGTTTACTCTTCGTTAATTTCTCACTTTAATATACAATTCAAATTTCTATTTCACATTCGCTGTTATTACCTCCATGATATTATAGAAAAAAATAATTGGCATGTAAGTGGACTTAAATATACTCAAAGAATTCTCCAAATGAAATAAGACTACTCATCTTTCAGTTTTTCATAAACTATTATAAATTAACAAGGCTAGTAACTTTCTATGTGCAAGTTTATGATGTTTATTTGCTATTTTTCTGTTGAAACTATAGCTTATTGTTGAACATTATTTAAGATGGTACTCATTTTACTTTATGGTTAGATATAGTATGTTCTCTTATATTTCACAAACCAATACATTTTTTGCCTAAATTTTGAATATATTATTACTTCATTATCCACTTAATATGCATTACGATTACGTAGTAGACCGTCAACCTATTCAGTTATTTAATATCAGAATATAATTACATAACTGTAATATATTCTATCTTGAACATGCTGCTCATTGTGTAGTTAATTTAAATCTTCACGTCAATGGTATCTTATCACCCCAAGTGATTAAAAAATCTCCTAAAATTCAAAAATCTCTACTAGCAACAAGACTGCGTTAAATATTATTTATCTTTGACCTTGGTTTTAGTTGGATTATTATTTAGTTAGCATTATGTATCTATATATAAGTTGTTTAGAGGATTTACGAATTGTTTTCTATTAGATTGAACTTTGTTCCTCCTAACTAATCCTTATTTGTTATCAAGTAAGAGTGCTTAAATAAATTCATAGATGTCTTCTCAATGGAAGAAAGCATAATATATGATATAATATAATATGAATATAAACATAGAAGATACAGCAGAGCACCTTAATGCCAAGAAAAATATAGTAAAACCTCTATAAATTAATAACATCAGGACCACGTGATTTTATTAATTTATAGAGATTAATTAATCGACAAATTAATAATTTATTAATTTAAAGAGATTTTTTCCGATTCAACGAACCTACATTATTCTTCATGAATAAAATGACACATATTGAGAGGTGCAAAGTTTAAAAAAAATATTGTAGCTAATGTTGTTGAAAATCCTATTGAGGAAGAAATTGAAGATGATACGATGCCTTTGCAACTAATTACGCGGAAAGAAGCACTCGTAACGGCAACAACTCTTCACAATTTTTTGTTGCAGTATGAGAACGCAACACCGAAGCTTTTTGATGTAGTAAGGAAAGTTAAAGATAAAACACAGCTAAATTTAAATTTTAAGAAGCAAACAACAATAGAATCATATTTTACTAAGTTGTCCTAGTTATGTTTGTAATCTTATAGAATTTTTGATTTATGATATTGAAGGGACCATAAATTTATACAAGGGTCTTCCGGAAAATTATTATCTTATTAATTAATCAAAATTATTAATTTAAACCTTGGCCCAAGTTGGAACCGAGAAAAATTATTAATTTAGAGAAGTTATTAATTCATCGAGTATTAATTTATAGAGGTTCTACTGTATCTATTGAAATCCAAATGACAAGTAGGAACTTTCATACAAAATGTATTTCAATTCAGAGATTATAGTAACTAATTCAATTTAATGAATGGGTGAAGAGCAAAAAGAATGAGAAGAGATAGCAAAAACTTCATGGCTGATAAGTGGTTCTTGAAGCAAGATTCATGAGGGAGACAATCTTGGCATGCTGTAAATGGTATGTCCATGAATATGGCTTCTACAGAATACAATGAACAATTAGCCAAACATCTTAGAGAAGAACAAAACTACATTTTCCTGAAAGCGTATTATACATCTAACATGTGAATTAGATATAGTCCTTATGCCCCAAATCTATTAATCGCACAGGCCACAGGATTTCCCAAAATAATGTCATACTTCCTAAAATGAAACTTCTTTTACCCCAAAACCATCCTCTCGCTTAAAGTAATGATGTGCTCCATGAACTGTACTAGTATAAATGGCAAAAGTGTAAAGTTATACCCACAACCTCTACGTTTTTCAACTACCATCTTCAATGGATCTCCATATCAGGTTAAACTAGGAAAGCATGGTGAAATTGGTTCGGTTTCTTAACACTATTTAAGATTTAAGATATAACACAAAATCTTAAATGATGGTTGACCTTAATCATCTGTATAACCTGACATGGAAGTTATTACTTTATAGTCCAAATTTATTGCTTCCATTTCTTTCTTAGGACATCCAAAACTAATGTCTCATGTCATATTATGGGATTATTTTTCCCATGAACCCCCTTTCACTTAAAATAATAATGTAATACTAGTACCAATTCTCTACTGCTTTTAAGGGCAGAGATATAAAGATACCCAAAACTTCTAACTTCTTTCAACAGTCATTCAAAGTTTTGAGCCAGTCCAACTAGGACGAACTAAGCACTCCCGCGTGGCAGACTAACCCTAGGCTGGAATCTGGTGCAACCTCCATCTGGACTAGCATTTCAACAAGTCCCGGAAACTTTTAACTTTTCCAGCTCATTTCAAGCTTCGCAACAATTCAAAGAGGACATTTGATATGGGATGTAGTAACTAAGTGTTCATTTGCTTTCGTTTTCATTTCCCATTTTCAATGTTTTTAGATGTGTGATATTCGAATTGGTATTTATGCGAGAATGAAAACATATTTGAATTACATATTCCATACAAATACGTATAGGTGGAAAATGTGAGTATATTTGGATTTGTACAAATTCATGTGTATTTCTGTCTAAAAAGTCATGTCCACTAATAGAAAATTGTTGATATGGTGCATTGTATTATATAAGTTTGATGTTGAATGGTCTTCGTGGATTTAGCAATAACAGTGATTGTACCATATTCTAACTTAAAAAATTTAGAAGTCCACTTTGCGGTCCCAAATGGGGACATAAGTTGATCTGCATACATCCATTACATGTATTGGTGCGTAGAATGTAATATAAAATCTACTTATATGCTTTTAAATATAAAATCAAATAAATGACTAGATAAATTGTAATCAAATAATTGAAAATCAAATCAATCTCTCCTCACAGGCAAATAAATACTTACATGCTTAAAATATAGTTGGTTTGTTACGGCTTGAACTTCATCATTTTAGCGACTAATTCACGTTGGTTTCTTAGTTGAGAGAGCATAAATTGTCGCAGGGTGTGTCAGTTCTTATTCTTTGCACTCATTGAAGCAGGAATGGAACAGGAAATTAAAGGCGTATATGTTATTATGAATAAACTAGATTAGGATGTAGATGCCAAGAGCACATACTTAAAGTAAGGATTATTGATGAATAACATAAAGCACTAAACAAATTGTTATTGAAAAAATTTAGGATATGTCTTTATCTGCAGTCAGGGAGACATCAATTAAGTAGCTCATATCAAGGTATTGACACTCATAGAAGACCAAATGTATGAAGTGAACCACAGCTATAGCTCATATCAAGGGATTGTGCCATATTCTAACTTAAAAAATTTATAAGTACATTTTGCGGTCCCAAATGGGAACATTATTAGTTGATGCCTAGAATGTCTGGTTTACCTGGTCATTTGTGAAAACTCAATTAAAGAACTCAACAAGTTGGTTGTTAGTCATAACCATGTAAGCTTGATTATAAAACACAAGATCTTATAGAGAGATTGCAGTCAACAAAACATTATAATTAGAAAAGCTTGTTGTAAAGATAGTCACAGAATTTAATAGCTCTTGGATCATTTCTCATATCATATTAAGAAAGACATCAAGGTGCAATCAGACCAGCAGCAACAAGATGTTGAGACTTTAAAATATATTCTAAACTTTAATAATCAGAGCAGAAAGTAGACTAACTTGAGCCTACCCGAATGAAAGATATACTTACATGAATCCATCCCAGAGGAAAAAGACTCTGCTTGTCCTGTACTTCAAATATTTCTTCCTCATTTGTAGTTTGGCACTGTTTGATAAAAATGAGTTAGTGCCAAACACATAGTAAACTTGTGGTTGTATGTATTTGCATGTGTATTGTGTTGCAATCGGCTTACTGAATCTGATGTTGATTCTTGCTTTGGGATAATGAGAGCCGTGATATAAAATTTTCGGTTTCTCTGTGGCAAATAATAGAAATAATTTTTCTTCAAAGAATGAAATACACATAATAGTTCCACGCTATAAAATGATAGCAAATATAATTCTAAAGCACTGAGCTGAAGTTCAAAACATTAGTGATACTTACAAGGGAACCCGCCAAGACGCCACATGTTTCTAAGTTCTTATCTGTGTTTGACTTTGCTAGCTTCATAAAACTGTCCATCAGTTTCGTTGACTGTTACAAGTACAAGTACATGTATCATTTTCTAATTTCTGGAGGCTTCATTGAAAGAATACAGACATTTGAAGATAAAAATCAAGTACAGACAGGAAATATAAAATTCATGTTGAAAATAATACATGAAAAACTTACAATGTGCAACTGTAAGGGATCTTCAGAGCATACTAAAGTATCACCAGGAGCATTTTCCAACCCAAGTTCTGTCTGAGTGGCTGGAGTTGATGTTGGGTTCAAATCTTGTACATCTGCCAGAAGAGGAGGAGGAGAAGGTTGTCTAATAATTTCAGTTTGTAAACAGCTTTCGACAGTTTCAAAAGAAATGAGAGAATCGGGTTCTTTAATCAGGTGGTTATCATTTTTTGGCTGAACCACAGATTCCAAAGTTGATCTTTCTTGTTCTGAGTTGCCATCATCTCTCATCATAGTTCCATCTTTGATAGACTGCTGAGTGTTACCATCCCTGGAGGATCAGAACCATACCTCACATGTCACAACAAGTTCATCTAGATGATGACAAAAGGCTAAAATATTATATATGGTAATTATATTTCCTACAACCAAGTTTTGCATTCATAGCAGGACATGTTTTTCATCTTCTGAATTCCAAAATCAAGTAGCAATTTCCTAGAAATTCAAATGAGATAATGATACAAATTACAGTTCTCGTATTAGCTTGACCTTGGTATCTGAAGAGGAGTAAGATCTACATTGCTTGGATACTGAACCTGCAGTTAAAAAACAAAATCAAAACAACTCTTTGCTTTAATAAAATGCAATATATAGCTAGGGATTGTCATACTACCACCTTATAATTACTAGGAGGTTGCCATTGCCCGCGAAGCCCGTTCGGCCCCAAAATAGAATGTTTAGAAAGAGTTTCCTCCTTTGGGCGGGGTATACTCAATGATCTATGGGGAAACACACCAAAGAAAAATTGAAAGAAGAGTGAGAAATATTAACATGATAAATTCATTTACTTAAAAATGTTAGCCTAAAATAAAAAAATCACTAGAAACATGAAAAGCGATCCCAAGATAGTATTAAAATCTTATGAAAGTTATATGTCATTAATCAACCATGCACAAAGATCAAATTTTTCAGCTGATAAAAAAGTAAAAGCTAATATGAATATCTCCAACAACACTGTAGTAATATAGAAACTATGCATATTATTAATACGAGTACAAAAGGTTGCAGCTCAAACAGATTTATAGTTTCAGCAAAATCCTGAACACCTCAATCGAAATTCACCTTATATTGATCTTCTCTCAAATGATAATTATCTTACTCATTTAAAAATTCTATTACTTAGTTATAAAATGAAAGCATTAAGAAAAAGTTCATAAAAATCTAATATGTCCAAGGCTGTTTTTGGTGTTGCTTAGGTGAAGGTTTCATTCCCCAGAAAAATACAACCAAACATTTTAATATTGTATTCCAGTAAAATACATCTCCATCTTCCCCCAAATTATTCAAAAAGTCTCCACATATATATATATATATGTCCTCCAATATTATATATTTCTATATTTATTTTTATGGATATTCAAATTATTACATTAATGGACAATATATATGTTCACATCTGTCGATCATTATCTTGATATAAATATATGTTTTCAATCGTTTCTCTAATATATTATATAATAACGTGTAATAATATAAATGCTTGATGTAATGTCACTAACTAGATGAAAGGCGAAATGTAAAGATATCTACAGTACTGAATGTTTCTTCACAGACGAGAAACCAAACATAATTTTCTCCGGATTTGGATTCATCAACTGTTTCCAGCATAAAACCAAACATAGTTCACATTTCTCAATACATTTCCCCAAATATTTTGCCAAAAGCAACTCAGAACAACATGACTACTACAATTTGGACAACTATGCTTTCAAGTCTGATCAGTTGAGAAAGAACTTGAAAAAGAAGCACTAAGTCCTACAATCACTAATCTGCAACCAAGTTGTCATATTTTCTTTTTGGCTGCAAAGAAACATTGCACAGTTCCCCAAATGGTTATACACTTCTCTAAGATGCCTTTACTAATATACATGATGTGACGGGCAAGGATTTTCTGCCCACTATGCTAGAACAATAAAAAGCAAACATATGCATATAAGCGACAGATTTATACAGTTTTAATTAAATTCTGCAAATCCAAAGGGCGCATCATAAGAGAGACGGAGTAATATTTTCAAAACATGCATTGTAATATTTCCTAAAACATGAATTCCTTGTGCGCAACAAGTGTAGAGTAGTCAGAAGAGCATCTTACATTCTGCGGAAATGATCGTCAACAGGTTTGGCAAAGGAGAGAGCCTTGGGACCTTGGTATCCACATGTTCTTGTACCAGGCTCTAGTCTCTGTCAGATGAGGAACAATGCAAAAGAACATTTTCTTTATAATTTTAGCAGAAAATTTTCTTTAGTTGGGGGGGACACTGGTTCTCAAGACCATTTAAATGCAGTGTTAATCATAGAGAAAAGTTTCAGCACCTAAGCCAATTTAAGACTACAACTAAACCCAATTAGATAGTGCCAGTAGACTAAATATACCTTGCTTGTACTAAAACCATTCCAGTTCTGTTTCATGGCAGGCCATTCAACTGAGGATTCCAGAATGTCACTCTGCAAGGACTTTTGTTGCTTACTTAGCTGATAAATCTGTTTACTGTGCAACTCCTGAAGTTTTGCTTGAACAGCTGGTTTCAGTTCCTCAAGCTCAGTCAGTGCAGTTATTAATTTCTACAGTGGCAGATCAAAGAAAAAGACAGACTTATAAAGCAACAACAATGACAGCAGTAACACCAACAGCATAAGTACAATAACAGTAATAAGGAGATGAGCAATAGTTCTTCGTTGTTACCCTTTTGAGATAAAGTTTATTCCTTGAGGAGATGTTCTATAGTCTCGATGGCAAGGTATTGTCTCAGTAACCAAACTAAAACAAAAGACATCATGCAGCTTTCAAAACATACTTTCCACATCTCATGCTACCTGACATATTTACAGTGAAAGAAAAATTTTCACGAAAGTAAACAACAAATCCCGACAAGGCATTCTTTCTCACCTGGAAAACCTAAGAAGCATCACATACAAGTCAAGAATATTCTTTTCTTCACGAAAGATGTCAGCCTACACGGTACAACAATAAAATTAAGGCCTGAAATGATTAGAAATCAATAGAAAACACTGATTAAGAAGATATATGATATAAATGTTGCTGTAGGAGCAAAAACAAAATGATGAGCAACAATGGATCGAACAATCACGTGACTTATCAAAGAAGCATGAGATGTATAATTAGTGCATGCCTAGCAACTAGAAACCGTTAACATTAGACTAATTGAGGGACAAAATAGTGCTCCAGCGCTCAAAATAGATAATCAAAGATACTGCCGTAAAAATCTTAACATCAAACTACCAGACTCAAAAAGTAGTCTGAGGGACTGGGGGAATTGGGGTGGGATGAAAGTGTTTTTGAAAGTGTTGTTGGAAATAAATGACTACTGGTATCACATCAAACTTATTTAGGAGTGGTTTAGGAGAAATTGATTGGAAAAGGTAAAAAAAAAAGTATAGAACTATATATATATATCTTATATCAATGTAAATGACTGGAAGACGTAAAAAATATGTACTTTTTATTCATGTAAACAGTTGAAATATTCATAAAGATATTTATAAAAATAATATAATAATTTCAATACGTGTGCAAACACATTTTTGTTGCAGGGAGACCTGGAAAGTGGAGACAGAAACATTTGTTTGGGAGTCGAACCAAACAAGCTGTTAGCATTTGAAAATGTACGAATGCTCATAAAATGGTCAGTGACTCACTTGACACCCCTAGTTAGAGACATGATATTGTCACTATATTGACTTCTTTATAGGAACTCTGATTCCCTAGTCCCCAAGGTTACCTATACCAATGCTCCCTTTGTCCTTAATGGAATAATTTACTTCCTTCCTGAGTCATCCAGAAAATTATGTTCAAAAGTGCCCTGATATTGAAAGTAATGGTGTGACACGTACAAAATCCCAAGCACTCCTTCGAGGAAAAAATATATTAAAAATTTCATCTTTCAACTCTCATCTAAACCTTCATATCAATTCAACCGGGCATTCAACTTCGGGCACAACCAACTTGGATAATCTACAAGAATCCACCTCCCGCGAAGGCATCTCAATGAATTGGCCATTCCATTTAGCAAGCATTAGGCAATACAGAAAAGCATGGATTCCATTGCACAACCAAACAAACGCTGCAACAAATCATCAGAAACTTGCTTAACAGTCTGTTTATTTTATTCATTTATGATTATGTACCCTTGCACAAATTCCAGGGATTTCCAGCAGACCTGGGACCAGATTTATCGGACTTGATAAGCAAAAGATAAAACTAACCTACTAAGGCTCAACTTAGAGCGCCTATATGGCCCAATTCATAAAAAGACAACAAGACCTGCTACGGATCCCATTCCCACAAACGCCTTTAAGTTAACAAACAATTCTTCACAACAATAAAAAGTCTTTAACATTATCACCAGTTCGCTGGTTATGTATACATATTTGCAACAGAAAAATCTCATTATTACCGAAAAATAGAAATGGCAAGAGATACCAGACCCCGGAAGTTCTAGAATTTATAAATTCAACTTTATAATTACTGCAAAAGAAAAATCCCAAAATGGGTTTACCTGCTTGAGAATATTATCAGCGATGCGATAGTAAAACAATAGGGAAATTCTGTTTATCTACATCGACCTTCTTGGTAGTGGCGGAGATGTTTATTCTTTCTCCAGCAGAAGATCTAGCCGTCATCTTGATGAGAGGGCTTATTTCTCCTCTCTTTCTCTGAGTTGCTTGGTACGGTGACTTTTTGCTTTTTGGAAGACTCAGAGAAGGGAGGAAGTGATAAAGACCACGGTAGGTTCAAATGCCCAAGGATATCCTAGCAACATGTTTGCAAACATAATGAGCAACACATCGTTCATAACATGAGTTGAATATGTACTAAATTGAATAGGTACATAACAACGTTCAGCAACTTGGAAAGTTTGTGTACTTGATTTGACCTAATGAGGATTAGGGTGAAGTAGAGAGGCAAGTGCAAGTTGTGGTAGAGCAAATTGAATCACAATATTTATAGGACTAAAATCATTAATAATAATTTTATCAATTTTGTTACCACGTTATTGAGAGGTATGACAACTTGATTCCAAACCAAGAATGTGATAACGAAGTTGTAAAAATCATAATGAGTCATGAGAGCAAATTTACTTAATCACCAAAAGAAAAGAATCATAAATCAATTCAAAGAGGAAATTTTGGGCTACTCCAATGATTGAGCCCGAAAGTTGAAGTGAATGAGAAAGGTGCCGGAGAAAATCAATTCAGATTTCTGACCCAGAGGTGGAACGAGTGAGGGTATTCTTGGTCCGTGGAGGTCCGCGGTCGACGGGGCAGATGGCACGGGGCGCAGTTGTGGTGGCAATTGGCGGCTGACCTGGGCGGTGGTTGTGGAATTTTTAGTCTAGCGTAGGTGACGAGTTGGCGCAAGACTGCAATGGTGATGTGCAGTGCAGCCGGTGGGGTGTACTCAGCGAGAAGATCTAGTGTGGAAAGAGGCGACGGGGTAGTGAACCTGGGCAGCGCCTGACTGGCGAGGGGTCGGGTGGTCAGTGGTGGCACAGCATGGATGGCAATTGGTGGTGCCTTAGTCAAAGAAGGCGACCTTGGACTTTTTCGGGATAAATGCGATTTTAGTCCTTAAATTTAGCCACTTAAGCAGTTTTGGTCCTCAAATATTTTTAGATTGCAATATTAATGCTCAAACTGTTATATTTTTGGCGTTTTTAGTCCTTCCGTTACACTTGTTTTTTCCATTTTTCTTTAAACTTCAATAGAGAAAAAACCAAAAAAAATGAATTTAAACAACAAATTTACTATATAATCTTAACAAAATATTAATATTAATAATATTAAATATTTTGTTGATAATATTCTATTGCTTAAATTGAATTTAAGCAACACTTTGTTAATATTTTGTTGATAATAGTTCAAATGCTGATAATATTTTGTTAATATTATATCGCAATTTTATTGCTTAAATTCAAATTTTTTGATTTTTTCTCTCGTGAAGTTTGAATAAAAATGAAAAAAATAAGTGTATTGGAGTAAAAGTCGAAAAATAGCACAAAATGGAGTAAAATGATAATTTTTTACACTAAAATCGAATTTTCCGTTAACTTTAACGGTAAAGTTAATGGAAGGACCAAAAACGCCAAAAATATAATAGTTTGAGAATTAATATTGCAACTTAAAAATATTTGAGGACCAAAACTGCTTAAGTGGCTAAGTTTAGGGACCAAAATTGTACTTATCCCGATTTTTTCTGATTTTTTTTTTTTTTTCTTTTTTTTTTTTTTTTTTGATCAATTGGATGCGGAAGTGAATTGATCAAAATTCCGCTTTAGTGCAAATTGATGTAAAACAATTAAATTAAACTAATTAACTATCCTAAATAGAGATAATTACATAAAACCCCTCTATAAAATTATTTATCTGCAAGAAACCCCCTGTTTTTTTTAAAATAACCAAAGAAAACCCTTTGCTATTCTAAACTAAGCTCACCTTCCCACTTGTGGTTGTGAAAGTTAACGGCATTAGGTTTTTTCTAGATTTTCTGTTATGCCCTTTTACAATATGTCCTGAATTTTGAGTTTGATGCGTACCGAAATTTAGCAACACCATAAAAGTCGAGGGACCTTCACGAAAATTCCAAGATTGATGGGGGACTAAACTGCAATGAGAGGTTAGGACTCCAATGTTAGAATAGGTGACTAGAAAGCCAATAGGTTTGTCGATTTGTAACCTATTTGACAACTTGATGTATATGTAATATTATTATGTGATGAATAAAATGAGTGTTCGTCACCATTGGTATCTACTTTGTTGCGCTCATTTTATATATGTTAAAACGGTGTTTTACTTATATCGCAACAAAGCCCACACACCACGATTGACAACTCATGCAGTTGGGCCATGCATTGGATGGTGGTCATGAAACCAACTAATTAAGAGTTGGGCCTGAAACGTTCCAAGTCGAAGACCTCGAGACAGGGCATCGAGAGTCCTATTGAGACTTGCATCAAGAGTTGTGTTCATTGGATGAGTGCCGTGTTTCATCGGCGACAGCCGTGGGACGCCTACACGATCTTGATGGGTTGGTCGACTGGGGTCGAGCCGATTGGACTGACTCGCGGGGATCATCATATGGAAGCCTTAGAGGCTTGGTCGGTATGATTGGATTTCCCCGGTTCCGATAGTACGGGAGTAGTCCTCAGACTTGAGGAACCATGGCAGTCACGTGCACAGGACGACTGTATCTTGGATCTAGCGAGAGGTGATCATGCTGTAAGATGATCATTATAAGCCTTGTCCAGTGCAGTCAGAATGTGTAGCGAGGATGGTGGATTCCAAGAATAGGATCCGTCCCCTGTCAGTATGTGACAGAGGTATCTCCTATGCACTCGGAGACACGTTCATGCTGTTTAAAGCTGTGGCCACAGTGGTTGGTCGAACAGGGAATGGTTTCCTGTGTCGACGCAATGAAGCATGCGTAGTCTTGAGTATTAAGCATAGATGCCTAGTCAAGGATGAGAACCGACGCCCAATTCTATACCCTAGACTAAGGCGGGGAGACGGTAGACGGAAGGACCGTACCCATACGAAATTGGCGCCTAAATGTTCACGCCAACATTCACCTAGTTTCTAGTACCATGGACCGTTTCTAGACGGCCACACATGGTGACGGACCCTTGTGGGACACGAGCCCAAGTCTAGCTGAGGGTGAACCTAAAGGGTCACACACAAATCACCGAGAAGGTCGAGAAATAGACTTGGAGTCAATCTCGAAGGATACATAAGTAATTGGATCACTTAAGGGATTGTCCATTGGATGGATGGTCCGATATAGTATCGGGCCCTCGTTTAATCGGTAAATGGGATTTATCGATTAAATATGGAAAGTCAAGATGTTGGATCTTTTGATTGGATGAAAAGACCAACGGGAATTATTTAAGTAGATATTAAATTGGATTTAATTTTGGGTTCGTCGTAATTGGATTACGGTAAGACCCGGTCCGTTAAATTTTGACCCGAGAGGAGAATTAATTCCTATTTTGGAATAGGAAGAAGTTGGACTTCTTCCCAAATTGAGCATGGCCAAAAATGCTCCCTTGGAGGAAGCAAAATTCAGCCATGTTGCATGCTAGGTGGTGGTTGACTTGTCTCTTCTAGTAAGAGACAAATCAATTTTAATTAAGCCCTTCCCTTTTGGTATGATTTGATCATATTTTAAAAGTTGGTAGGTTTGATTGAAGAATTAATGGTGATTGATTGGGATGTATCTAGACATCCTTGGATGAACCTAGATACATTCCAATAATCACATTAATTATGTATATATATATATGAGTATATACTAACACCTTATGCAAGAGAATAATAATTCATCTTTTCTAGGAAAAGAAGAAGCAAAATTCGGCCTCCTCTCTCCCTCATACTCTCGGCCTCTCTCTCCCTCTTCTACCATTGTTCTTCACTTGATCTTGGATCAAGAAGGGAAGAACAAAGAAGGTTTAAGAAGAACACTAATTCATAGTGTTCATCTTCTTAAAACCGATTCCTTCACAAACCCGTTTTCTTCTAGCAAGGAGAACATGAGTTTCTTCCGTGTGGTGTGGATCACCTTTGGAGAGTTCATATATTTGAGCTTGGTGAACATTCGAAAGAAAGGAACAAAGCTTGTAGCCATACGCGCGTGAAAAACTACGAAGGTAACATTTATTACGCTTCTATTGTTTTTCTATTCATCTATGCCCTATGTATAATGCATGATATAGTATTGATACATCCTACATCGAACGCCCGGTTGAGCACCCAAGGGTACACCTCTTGGGATTTCGTTTTAATATGTGATTTAAATTACGTATTTATTTTGCTTTTCTCGCTTTCGCTCGCACACCCCGACGGATCTGCTTGTCCTTCATCCAATGCTAAAGTCAGTAATAATCTTACTGATAAAAATAGACTAGAAAAATGAGAATAATGATAAAATAGCTTTTTATAGTGAAAATTCGTGTGTAAATGAGCTGAAAATAGCTTTGAAAGAGAGTAAAAACGAGTGAGAATGAAGTAGTGAAGTGAAGAACATGTTACTTGAAAAATGGCTGTACAGTTAGTTATTTTATATTGGCTCATGCATTTGATTTTAGGGAGTTTTGTTGAGAGCCGTACGGAATTAGAAAGCTTGAGAAGTCAGCTATATTATCCAACAAACCACGCTAGAATTGGATAAGAATTGGAAAAGATATGGCCGTTTGAGTCATCCTTGCCAAGTCTGCCACCTTTCCAGGGAAGTGGTTACCTGCTGAGAAAAATCAGGATTCCAGCTAGCCCTTTAGGAATTTGGATGGGATCTTTTAATATGACAAGGCCCACATGTTGGCCACCTGTACATAGTGGAATCCCTATTGTGTGATGACTAGGCTTGTTGTACGAGATTTTTTCGTGGGCCTGCCAGGTTAGTAACTATAAAAGAGGCCTTAGGAATGAAGGTCTTACTGTTTCGGGCCAAATGAGCTTGGCCTGTTGGGTTTTCCTGCTCGGAGATTCGCTTCTAGCTCTTTGGTTTACCTGGTGGATTTTTAGGGGGCATCACCACAGTTTATTGTTCATTTTTCAAGAGAGAGCTACTAGGGTTTTAACATTAATTGGAGAAAGATTTTACTTAGTGTCTTTGACAGCTTGGGGTTGTTGTTTAATGCCCTGGATTTTGAGCAGTGGTGGGAGGAGAGGGGTGTGTCGGCGGCCGTCGCGACCACACCCTTTCTGAGGGAGGTTGTCTCTAGCAGCAGGGGAGGCGGGGAGGGGAAGGGACGGAAAGGAGAAGGCGTGGGCGGATGGTGGGGGGTTGAGTTTCAGGGACGTGGTGGAGGAGGGAGGGAAGGGGGAGACGGCGGCGAATGGTGGAGGAGTTTCAAGGAAGGGGGCTGGTTTCAAAGGGTGAGCAGAGGAGGAAGGTGGAAACGACATGGCGGCAAAGGCAAGTGTGGGCGAGCGGCGAGCGACGGCTCAACAGGCCGGTTGAGGGGTTGGGGAAGATGATAAGTTTTTTTTATTTTTATTTTTAATAATAGTAAAACAATATATATTTTTACTGTAATTTATATAAATAATGCAATTTCAAAATATAATCAACAAAAATTTATATAAAATTAAAATTGACTAATAATGTATAGAAATAAAATAATGTATTTTGATTTTAAAGGCTTATGAGTAATATTAAAATACTTCTAAAAATTTGTTATTTTCATATGTGAAATATGCATAATAATTTAGTTTTATGTAATAATATTTTACATATAAATATTGATAAATTTGAATATTTTACATATAAATACTAAAAAATATATTTTTTTAGTATTTATCATTTTTTAATAACATGGAAAAGGTAAATAAATTAACCAAAACAAAAAGAAAAGGTATAATAGCATAAGATAAGGGCAATTCTGTCTATTCAAGGAGCTAGGTCAAAGACTGAAAATGTTATCCCATTCGCATTTCTGGTGCGTATGGGAGACTCTCCTTTTTTTTTCCACGGTGAGGAATTTCTTTTTTTTTTTTTTTGTGCAGGGTTTCATATTTATTGGCTTACAATGAAAGTGACCTACTCTAAAAAAATAGAATTCAATATGGAATGGATGAGACTTTGTCTAATAAAGAAATAGAATCAAGTATGAAAGAAATTAAAGACCTAAGGAATTCTAATTATTATAGTATTCTAACTAATATTAGAACTAATATATAATATTCTTATCTAAATATATAATTTATTATTATTAGTCCTATCATATTTCTTCTCGATCGCCATCAGGTCTGATTATCAAATTAACGTCTCTAGATTCAAACCACTTATGCAATGAACAGCGACCTCAAGAAAGTTAATTTGTTATTCTTCAGTTTTTATTCCTAACAAATTCCAATTGGTTAATCCTTTTTAACTCAATGAAAATGTTGACGGGTATAAAACCAACGGAATTCTTAAATTTTAGAACAGAAACCCACTGTCTCACATGCTAAAGGGTTGCATTACCTTTCTTTTTTTTCCCTTTTTTTTGAGATTTTGCCTATTAGTATTTTTAATAAGGGCATGTTCTATTTTTTTTTTTGAACAAAAAGGCAAAGTTTTATTATATATACGTCTGCAGCAAAGTGTTCATACAGGATTCCTTAACTAATCTTGAATACATGTAATTTAGATCCTATTGTAAAATGTTTGTCAAAAAAGTCGGGCATGATTGGAAGACAATGTTGAAACTTGTGTGATGCAGCAAACTTTGCCAAAGTGTCTGCTGCCCGGTTAACTTCTCTTGGACAAAATGTGATTTGAACTTCTTCAAATTCAGTCAATATCTTCTGGCAATCCTTCTACACCATTGTGAGGTGTTTGGGCTGATGTGCTGCCCTGCATAGAATGTTAATAACAAAATTAGAATCCGTTTCAATCATGAGATGTGTGATTCCTTGTATTTTTACAAGATGGAGTCCAATTTTGCCAGCCCACAGCTTTGCTGTAGAGTTTGAGTTTATGCCTGTAGAATGTGCAAAAGCAAGTAAAAACCTCCCCTCTTGGTTTCAGAAAATTCCTCCACATCCTCACCAACCTGGATTACTATAAGATGAACCGTCAATGTTTAATTTTGTCCAATATGTGGGTGGTTTTTTCCAGTAAATCCATATCACAGCAGATTTCTTAGGATTTGTAGATTTTGTCATTGGCATAATCTGTTTTATAGTACTCCAAATAAGCTGATTGTTTATGGTTTTATTATCAAAGATAGCACTATTTCTTACCTTCCAAATGTACCAACATGTAATAGCAATGAGCATCTGCTTTTCTGGATTTTTCCTCCAAGAATGAAGAATAGTGATAATATTAAAGCTAGAGATAGGCATAATCTCAGAAACATGAGTAGAGATCAGAGAATGAAAAAACTTACATTGGGTATAAATGTGTGCAATTGAATCACAAGGATTTTGACATAATGAGCAAAATGGTGATAATGATCTGTGACGATCGAATAAAAATTTTGAAGTTGGGAGAGCATGATGTCCTGTGAGCCATAGATGGAATAAAATACGTGGTGGCAGTTTGATTTTCCATAGAGACTTCCGAGGTAAACTAGCTGATGAGTTAATACGAGACATGTTAAGTAAGAATTAATATACGGATTTAAGAGCGAATCTACCGTCTAATGATACCAATAGTCCTACTGATTTCTCGTTTTTTAATGAAATATGGCCTGAACTTTCATCTCAACAACAAGCCTCCCTTAATCTTCATGTTACTGAAAAAGACAGTTGGTCTGCATTGTCTAAAATTGGTTCATTAAAGGCCCCTGGACCTGATGGTCTAAACGCTCATTTTTTTAAAATGTTTTGGACGGATATAAAAAAATTCAGTTGTTCCTTTAGTTATAAATTTTTTTGAATCAGGGATTCTTCCTCCTTTTATCAATGAAACTACTATTATTCTTATTCCCAAAAGGAAGAACCCAATAGAAGCCTCCCATTTCCGTCCAATAAGCTTGTGTAATGTCATCTATAAAATTATTTTTAATATTTTTACTGCTAGAATTAGGCCTATTCTTAATGATCTTATCTCCCCTTTTCAGAATGCTTTTGTCCCTAATCGTCATATTACTAACAATCTTTGTCTAGCTCATGAAATGCTTCATACTCTTAAACGGAAAAATAATAAAAAGCTTCACTATATGGCTCTTCAACTAAACCTGGCCAAGGCTTATGATAAATTAGAATGGCCTTTTATAAAACTTGTTTTACTTAAATTCAAATTTCCCCCTTTATTTGTTGATAGGATTATGACATGTATCTCGTCTTCCTCTTTTATGTTATCCGTTAATAATGATAGTTTTGATACCACTACACCAAATTATTATAATACCAAAAATGCCCTTCAACTTCCCCACTCATATTGAATTAACTACTCAATCAAGTATTTTTAAAAAAAAATTAATTCCATGCAATTAATGTACTCAAAAAAAATTAAATTTACTCTCATTTTGTTTAAGCTTATTGTTGATTGAAATAGAAATAACAGATATTGGAAAAAATTTTAATTTTTAATTTAATTTGAGTAAAATATTTATTTGATAATTAACGCATTAGAAAAAGTTATCTAATATCTTTTTATATGTGAGATTGTAAGACAATAAAAAATTTTAATATACAAGAATAAATTATGAGTTTTAATAAAATAAAAATATTATTAAATAATATGCGCGGAGATACTGCTAGTATACATGTAGACACACCTAGAGAAAAGCAACACGCAATTTGCGGTTACAAATGTCCAGGGGGCATACAATAGAAATAAGCTAATTCATTATTGTTTGTTTTTTCTTATTATTACATAAAGAGTTGAGAAAAAATATAATTTATTATGACTCGTCTACACAAGAAAAGAATGTAAATATTTGCAACATTTAGAAACCATGTTAATTTGATGTTACAAATGTGAACATCAACACAATGAAACAGGAGTACAACAACTCGAAACGAAATATTGACCATCAGACATCAGACCAATAAACACTAGCAAAGTGGAATTTAAAGAAGAAATAGTGCGCCTCAAAGCAATAAAATTTAATTATATTTTTTTATATCCAAAAAAAATAAAAAGCAAAATTCACACATGCTATAAAGCCCCACTAAAAGAAGCCCAACCGATGAAGAAAAAAATAAGAGCAATACACGCAAAACAAACCAAGAATCTTACAAAATTAATTTTTTTTTCAGATAATATGACGAAAATTGACCCTTTTTTCCATATTTGAAGTTTTATAAACCAATATTTAGAATGAAATAATGGTTCTGCTTTTGGAATACTTTTTTTTTGTTTTTCTACATTTGAACTTTTTCTTTTTTGAACAAAAGAGAAAGATTTCATTTAATACTAGTGCAACATGAACACAACAGAATCTTACAAAATTATTTCTTTTTTCAGATAATATGATGAAAATTGACCCTTTTTTCCATATTTGAAGTTTTATAAACCAATATTTAGAATGAAATAATGGTTCTGCTTTCGGATTACTTTTTCTTTCTACATTTGAACTTTTTTTTTTTTTTTGAACAAGAGAAAGCATTCATTTAATACTAGTGCAATATGGGAATATTACATGAGTTTTTTACATTTCGTGGATATGTAAAATATAAGTCTTTGATACAAAATATCCTTCAAAAAATCCGGGCAACACTACTCCGAAGAGACAAAACGTTGTGCTGCAGCATTTCTAGCTAGTGCATCTGCTGCCCGGTCACTTCCCTGTAGCAAAAAGCATTCTGCGTGTGGGGGATCTCAATCAACAGTCTTCGGCATTCCTGCAGAGGTGGAAACAGTGTTTGGGTGAAGTTGCTCCCCTGTACATAACATTATAAACAAAATATGAGTCAGTATGGATAAATAAGTGGGTGATTGCCTTAGATTTTGCCAGTACGCCATGTTTCAAAGCCCACAATTCTGCTGTATTGTTAGTATTTATACCTGTAGAAGTAGAGTAAGCCAGAATGTACTTATCTTCATGATTTCGGAAACCCCCCCTCCCCCCCATACCCTGACCAACCTGGATTAGATAATGATGAACCATAGATGTTCAGTTTGATCAAAGGTTGCAACGGACGTTCCCATTTAAGCTAGATGATTACTCTGTTATGTGATCTTTTAAGACTACTTGGAAGTAGCATATTTAGGATAGTATGCCATGTCTGGAAACAATTAACTGAAGTATTCTGGAAAATGGCTTGATTACATACTTTCCAAATATACCAGAGAGTAATGAGAAGAGTGTTTTGTCTGTCTTGGGATTTCCTTAAAAAATGCAGGATGCAGATGAGATTTGTGAAGACAAAGAAGATAATAGCGTCATGAATTGAAGAGAGAAGGAGACAAAAACCTTACACTTTGTGTAAACATGCTCAATGGTATCGAGTCCTCCTGGCAAAGGGTGCAAATTGGTGTGGCAAAATGGTGCTGGTCGAATAGGAACTTTGTTGTAGGTAAGCTAGAATGACCAATAAGCCATGCATGGAAGAGTGTTTTTGGTGGTGCGTGTATGTTCCACAGGGATTTCCAAGGTAGCTATGGTGCAGGCTGCATCCTGTTTTGGTCATTTAGCCACTTGTAGGCTGATTTGAGTGAATTGGCATGTTGAATTCCAGGCCCAAGCTTTACAATCTGGTTCATTCAAACTCGGGATAGGGATCGAAAGTATTTTTATAGCAATGTCTTCGGGTATCAACGGACTAATTTGTGCCACCTTCCAGTTGAGATTAGAGTCAATCAAGTCTACCACATTAAGGTCTACGAGGTAACGGGGAACATACGGAGCAAAATCACTTAGAATAAAATTTTCCACCCATTTGTTTCGCTAAACATCAATATTCTTACCATTCCTAATTATCCATTGTGTGGATTGTGAAACCAGGGTGATATTAAAGCGTAAATTTTTCCACAACCAGCTATGGTGGGATTTAATCGTTGCATTAAGATATGTGGTGTTTGGAAAATATTTATCCTTGAAGCAAGAGAAGAAGAGGGAACTATCAGCCACATGCAGACGCCAACTTTGTTTAAGAAGGTAGGCATAGTTTAGAATCTTGGTATCGTGAATCGCTAACCCCCCTTAGGATTTGTCTCGACAGACCTTATCCCATTTTTCACAAGTCTTATTTTATGACCGGTAGGAGTCGCATTCCATAAGAAACGTTTTTGGATCCTGGCAATTTTTTGGTGGATGGAAACAGGTGGTTTGAATATAGACATATAGTGATTAGAAGTAGTCACCAAGCTACTTTTAAGAAGCACTGTTCTACCCACATAAGATAGTGTCTTATTGTACCAGATAGTCATTTTGTTCTCCATTTTTGCAATAACATCATAGAACATATCCTTCAAGAGAGCATTTGTATTAAAAGATAGACCTAAGTATTTATTCCTAGTCGGATTAGGAGATAAATTCATGGGTTAAATTTTGACCCCCTGTGATATGGAAAAATATCAAAAACCCCCTCGTGAAAATTTAAATATAAAAAAACACCCTTGTGATATGACTAATTGTTCATATTGCCCCCTAGTCAACCTTGAGATACTTTTTTTGGGACAATAACTAAAATGCCCCTTATATACCAATAAATTACATATAATATATTTATTTTTATAAAATTATGATTTAAAAAAAATAATAACACACCCCCAACCCCCCGCCCTCCCCGCTTCCCCCACCCGCCTACCCTCTTCCCCACCCACCTTGCCGCCCCCCGCAGGGCGGGCGGCGACGCCGACTCCCCCGTTTGGGTGACGGCGTCGCCCAGGGGTGCCTTTTTTGTACCGGCGGCGGCTTCACTGCCGCTGCTTTTTTTAATTAATTTATTTATGTAAAAGTTTAATTAATATAATTATATTTTTTTATTAATAAAATATTTATATATTATTTTAAGATTTATTAATATAATGTATATAATATTATATATATTATATATATTATATATAATATTTTAATATTTATATATTAGATTAGATTGAGAGAGAGAAGGGCAAAAATATCAAAAAAATATACTTTTCAGACGCCCAAGCGCAGTCAACGCGCGTGCATAACAAAACTTCACCTCAGGGGGTTTTTTAACTTTATTTTATATCACATGGGGTGTAATTGATACTTTAATTTTCAAAGGGAGTTTTTTGAACATTCCCTATATCATAGGGGGGATCCTTGTATTTTTCTAAATTCATTTATTGAGCTATATGACATTTAATAGGGTTGGGAGTATGAGGTGAAAAAAGCACACTGGATTTTTCCCAACTAATTATTTCCAGAAGCTAAGCAAAATTCATGTATGATAGTATGAAGTCTAGTTATGGTTTTGGAATTACTCTTGAGGAAAAGAAGGCAGTCATCAACAAAAGTGAGGATGGACATTGGGTGTTTTTTGTTGGTAAAATGCATAGCATCAATTTTTTTATTTGCACAATCCTGTATAAGTGTTTAGATTAATGGTCCTAGACATAGGATGAAAAGGTAGGGGGATAATGGATCCCGTTGGCGCAAACCCCTTGAGTGCTTCCATGGATTGGTACGCTCTTTGTTAATGAAAAGGGTAAAGGATACAGACGTTACACACGTCATTATCCTATGGATAAAAACTGGAGGGAAATTAAACTGATGAAGAACAAATTAATATAATTCCATTCTAGTTTATCATAAGCTTTAGCCAGGTTTAGTTGTAGAGCCATATAGTGTAAATTTTTATTTCTCTTTTTCGTAAGAGTACTAATCATTTCATGTGCAATGAACAGATTATCCGTAATATGACTTTTTGGTACAAAGGCGTTTCGGAAAGGAGAAATTAGATCATTTAGTAGAGGCCGAATTATGCTAACTAGAATATTAGAAGTAATCTTGTAAATAACATTACATAGGCTAATAGGCATAAAGTGTGTCACCAGTGTAGGGTTCTGCCTTTTAGGGATAAGAATAATGTTGGTGTTATTAATGGAGTGGGGTAGTAATCCAGTTCAAAAAATTGTGTAACAATAGTTACAACCGTCTTATGCAAAGCCCGCCAACAAAATTGATAAAAGTGAGCATTTAAACCGTCTAGCCCAGATGCTTTCAAAGGTCCAATACGTTTTAGGGCTGCCAAAATATCCTTAGGGGTAATGTCCAAATGGCATAAGGCTTGTTGTTGTGGGCTTAAGGAGGGAAGTGGTCCATCAAAGAATGAAAAAGACCTCAGATTAGAAGAGTATTGAGATTGAGATTAAAAATAGGATAAAAAGTGACTTTTAATGTCATTTGATTCATAAATCCATTGATTATTATCATCATTAATACCAGCAATGTAATTAGGACGCCTTCTAGCACTAGCAAATTTATGGAAAAATGCAGAATTGTGGTCTTCATATATAATTACGCCAATTAAGGATAGCCCTTTGTTCCAGTATTTATCGCGATAGATTAGTAATTTTCTAAGGGTGTCCCTAATGTGTTTTTCTTCTCTCAGTATCAAATCTGTCGGGGTACGACTACTGAGCAAATTTATATTATCAAAGTCCTTATTAAGCCTTAAGATTTGATTATCAATATGTCATATATTCTATTCTTTCCATTTTCTAGTCAATTTAATAAAATTAGGATATTTCCTGTTGAAACCAAAATCAACGTAATTTTGGCAAGGTATATCCCATGCTATTTTGACTAGATCCTTAAATTCAGGGTAATCTACCCAAGCCACTTCATATCTAAAAGGGGTTTTATGATGCGTGTACTGATCAATGGTATCAATAAGGATGGGGGAGTGATCAGAGGCACTACAACTCAGGTGTTTTACATGGGCTTTGGGAAATTTATTACACCAGGCTGGGTTAGCTAGAGCCCTATCAAGACGTTCACAGATAAATGATTTGCCAAATTTTTTATTAGTCCACGTGAAAGCATGGCCAATGAATCCTAAATCTAACAGATTACAATACTGCATGCATTCCTTGAAACAAAAAATTTTGGAGGGAAGAAATTGACCACCATTTTTTCACCTCACAATTTAAGATGTGGTTAAAGTCTCCTGTCACAATCCAATCTCTATCTCAAATAAGATCATAATACAAGTTGAGTTCAGACCATACTGTTAAAATAGGTGACCAAAAATCCAATTGGATTGGCGGTTTGGATACTATTTAGCAATCTTTATTAAAGTAATAGGTGATTGGCTTTAGGTCAAGTGGGAGATTGTTAGAATAGGTGACCATGAAACCAATCTTGTTGGGCTTATGTAACCTATTTCTAACATTAGGTGTTTTAATAAAGTTCATTCCGAATAAAAGTGATATTCAGTTACGGCATTAATACTTTGATTGTGTTCACTTATTCCTTTAATTTATGTGACTGTTCAATGCACAACCAAAGCCCACAGACCGAAAGGTTAATCCAAGAAACTGGACTGTGTATAGGTTGGCTACTCATGAAATCAATTTCTGTGGATCGGTCTGAAATACTCGAAGTCAGAAGACCTCGACATTGGGTATCGAAGGTCCATTAGAGACTTGCACTAAATAATTGCAGTCGCGTTTCATCGATAAGTGATGAGGGTCGTCCATGCAATATTAGTGGGTTGGCTAGCTTGGTGCCGACTGACTGAGGTGACTCGCGGGAAATCGTCATATGAGAAACCTTGAGTGGGGTTGGTCGGTATGACTTAAATTCCCGATTCCGACAGTACGAGATTAGTCCTCGGACTTGAGGGACTACTATGGTCACATACACACCATGCCTGTATCTTAGCTTTGGCAAGAAAGTCGAGAGATGTGGTTGCTATAAGCCATATCTAGTACAACCAAGATGTGTAGTGTGGACAGTAGGTCCCAAGATAGAATCCGTCTCCTGTCAAACGATTGACGGTAGTATCTCACATATACTCTGAGACTTGTCCTCTATAAATCTATGGCCACAGTAACTGAACAGCGGGATGGGATCCCAGTTACGTTTAGTATGGACGAGCCTAAGCCTAAGCTAAAAATGGGTACCAACATCCAAAGTCCATACCCTAGACTAAGACCGTGAGGTAGCTGAGGGAAGGACATACGTACTCAAGAACTAAAATGTTCATGCCATGATATTCACCTAGTCTGTAGTGCCATGGATCGTTGCTAGACGACCCCCCATGTTGACGGACGAGTTCCCGTCATATGATGAGTGGGAATTCGGCCAAGTCTAGCTGAGGATGAACCTAAAGAGTCACATATAATTCACTGATAACGGAGGGATTAATTTGGAATTAATTCCGGGAGATCGAACAATTTAATGGGATTAAACTGGTTCTCTTCTTGGAGTGTCAAGTCTTTAATTAGATTAACTGTACTTGACTTATAAATTGGATTTATGGAGTATAGAAATGGGCTCAAATATTTATTTGTTATTTATGAGGAGCCCAATGGACTCTTTTAAAGAGAATTTAAAATATTCCATAAAGCCCATCAAGCGATAGACGGACGAGATTGATTCCAGAGGGATTGATGAGATGGAAGGCCATGATTAAAGTTTGACTTAGTCATAGTCCTACGTTGACTAGGATTTGACTAGGTCAAAATTTTAGTCAAAGTGTGCCTCTCTTAGGAGAGTTTGAGTAGGAATAGAAAAACCCATTTCCTATAAATACTCAAAATACACACACACACACACACACACACACACACACTAATCTCTACAACCATCTCTCAAGCACACACACACACACACACACAGTCGATCTCCCTCTCCTCTCAAACTCGTCCCATCTCCTCTTCACTCCAAGAAAGCCTAGTGTCCTTGTCTTTGATACAAGGGAACACTAGACGAATCGATCACGTTAATTCATAACACTAGGTCGATTTGTCCTCCCTATTCTTCTTGATCTCTTGCTATCATGGGAAGTCAAGATCCGGTGAATTGCGTGGACGATTACATGAGTTTCTGCTTTGGGATCTCGGTGGCAAAACGTGGAACAACGCGTGTAGCCGTTCAAAGAGAGACTACAAGGGGTAAGTCTCGGTTTGAATCTTCTTTGTTGCAACCGTATGGCTACCATGAATTCGACATGCTTTACTTTATTCATGAGATACACCAAACGCCCCTGGAGGTTCAAGGGAACACCCCTTGAACGAGTTCTTTAAATTCCATTTCTTTAAGCATGTTTATGTTTCTTGTTTTATACTACTGCACTTCCGCATTCGCGCTTTCTCCCGGGACGATCCACAACACCGTTACAAAGATAGCATCAACCTGTTAGTTTTCGAGTACATACAGGTACGACCGTTATCGGTTCCCATCTCGAACTAGGCATCTATGCATCAACTCTAATTCATTTCCGAAAATGTTAACAAAAAACCTGGAGTGCTAGAAAAAACCCTCACTGCGTGCGATTTTCACATAGTGCGCACAGGCTGTTTCCCCCACCGCCTGTGCCGGCACAGCTGCCGGTGCACACACATCCCTCCTCCCTCAACTTCCTCCAACACCGTTCGTCGGCTCCCCAATGATCTTCCCCGATTTTCCTCTTTCCACCTTTCCTAATTCTTCACCACGCACTAGCCCTATCCTCTACCCCGTTTCCCCCCTTCGAACCCCATAGGTCTCTGTCTTTGAATATGGCGGAGATCCCCCCTCATCCCAACACCCCCATACCGGACCCACCCCAACCACCACCTACACCAGCTGCACCGCCTCATAAGCGATCCTATGCCACCGTTGTTCAACACTCCTCCACCTCTGCTTCCCAATTTGACCTTACCAGAGCTGCAAAGAAAACATTCCAAGATGAAGACATCCCAGCCATGGGCACCACATCCTCCTTCAAAGGTGTCCCTGAAATCTCCTTCTCCAAAGCAGAAATTGACAAATTGGCTGAAAGGCTGAAATACGCCCTCGTTGGTAAATTTTCACATGGCTTACCCAATATCAATTTCCTCAGAAATAGGCTGATCAAGCTGGGCTTACGAGGTAACGTTTCCGTTGGTGCTATAAACTTGAAGCATGTACTAATACACTTATCTCATGAAGAAGATTTTTCACGCATATGGCTGAGAGGAGAATGGAACTTTGATAATTTTCACATGCGTGTCTTTAAATGGTCCCCCACATTTAACCCCCAAATTGAATACCCCATTGCTCCTGTTTGGATAAGGTTCCCTGAATTACCATGTCATCTATTTGAAAAGAGTGCATTGTTTAGCATTGCTAAATTGATTGGAAAACCTTTGAGAATGGATGAACCTACGGCAGATTTATCTAGGCCTAGTCTTGCCCGGGTCTGTGTTGAATTGGACTTGACTGCCCCTAGAACACAAGCCATTTTTCTGAAATTTGAAGACTTAACATTCAAACAACATATTATATATGAGAACTGCCCTGCTTACTGTACTGCTTGTAGACATCTTGGGCATGAACAGAGTATTTGCTTGATGAAAACTAAACAAACTGCATCACAGTCTGAACCACCCCCCAACGATACTATTGTTACCAAAGATAAAGGAAAGAGAGTGATGTTTGATGAATCTGTCCAACAAGAAACTATGAAGGAAACTGAACCAAATGGGGATAAGAATGAAAGGTTGAACACTAATCAAAATACTGAAAATATGATAGTCATTGAGGATGAGAAGGAGATTGGTAAACACCCAAGCCAACATTTGGAGATACCAGAAGATCTCAACTATGAGGATCCCTTGTTAATTGAACTATTGGATAAAAACTGGGATAAGGAGTGTAACACTAAACAGAGACAAAATCATAGCATCATTGAGGATATAGAGGCTATCGATAATATACTGAAGGGCAAAACCAAGCAGCAGCAGGAGGACACACATAGTGAAACATCACCAATACACATCAGCTGCAGGGGTGAGAGTAGCAAACAACCAGAAAATCACATATCAAAAGGAGCTGAAACAGATCAAGAAGATGAGAATGACTGCGCACCTATATTCAACCGATTCCAAAGTTTAGAAGATGCTGCTGATGATCCTTTTAATATCAACAAAGAGGACCAGCCTTGTCACAACCAGATAACTGAACAAGAGGGTACCCAAATACTCTCCCAAGAGGAGCAATCAACCATACATCAGGAAGTTATCTTTGAAGACTCTATAGCATCTGGCAGGCACAAAAGAAACAAGTCAGCAGAGGAAAACACCCCATCATCCAGACACACTACAACCGTAAGGAAAGGTAAAAGGGACAAAGGTAATGTTTCTTTTAAAAATGCTTCTAAAAGGAGCACTAGATCAGCTTCCTCTTCATCTTTAAAGTTTTGATAATTAAGATTATCATATGGAACATTAGAGGTATAGGTAAAACTAGTAAGCAGAACATTTTGTCTGACATGCTTGTTGAACATAAACCACATATCTTAGTTATTCTAGAACCTTTTGTTCAACTTGATGCTGCATTCTTCATGCATAAAATTTCGTTTTAATTCAGCTTATGCTAACTGCAACAACAAGATCTGGTGTCTTGCTACACATGATGTTGACATACAGGTTCAAATTGATCACCCCCAATTCCTCCATGTCAAAATCACTTCTGGACTTTTGCCTGCTGAGATCTTGGAACCTTTGTGTATGCCAAATGTAATCGCACCTTAAGACAACAGCTTTGGGCGGAACTTGTCGATCTTGCTTCGAACAACAACCCATGGGTAGTAGGAGGGGATTTCAACACCATCCTACATGCTCATGAAAACCTTGGAGGAGTCAGTGATGGTGTGGGAGTCATGGAAGACTTTAAAGATATGATCGATGAAACCGGACTCACTGACGTAGGTTTTGAGGGGGAGCCATATACCTGGTCCAACAACAGAATCTGGAAACGGCTGGACAGGGTACTCTACTCTCAGGAATGGATTGACATGCTGAATAATACTAGGATTTCCCATCTTCCTAGAAGAAAATCTGACCACAGCCCACTTCTTATCACTGCTTCAAACCACAACCTGAGAACCCCATCCTCATTCAGGTTCCAAAGCATGTGGACTAAAACACCACACTTTCCTTGACACCATTAATCAGTCCTGGAACCTCCCTATCCAGGGCTTTGGCCTCTACAAGCTTCAACAAAAACTGTATAGAGTTAAGGACACCCTCAAAGCTTGGAACAAAGATGTTTTTGGGAATGTTTTCAGTAGAGTGGAACAAGCCAAACAGCTAGCCACAGAAGCTGAAAAACGCTTTGACAGACACCCCTTTGAAGAGAACTTAATGGCTCTGAACAAACACAATGCAGAACTCATCCTTGCCCTCAACAATGAATCAAAATTCTGGAGACAAAAGAGCAGCTGTAAATGGTTGGAAGCAGGAGAAAGGAACACCAAATATTTTCATTCTCTTGTTAAAAAGAAGAGGCGCAAATCCCAAATCCATAGGATCGTGAATCAAAACTAGGAGTTCACCACTGCCAATACCATTAAGGCTTCTGCTACATCCTTCTTCGAGGAATTACTCACTTCTAGCCAAAACACCAGCCATATCACTGAATTCCCCTTCCAGTTTGCCACTATCTCGGAAGAGACTCTTCATGGCCTTATCCAAATCCCTAGTCTGGAGGATATTAAGGAGGTCACCTTCGGCATCAACAGGGACAGTGTGGTAGGGCTTGATGGTTTTTCATCAGTTTTCTTTCAGGAATGCTGGGAGATTATTAAAAATGACATGATGGATGCTGTCAAGGACTTCTTCTCTTGAACCCCGATACCCAGGAGCTTCACAGCCACTACCATTACATTAATTCCTAAAGTGGACTCTCCACAAACTTGGAGTGACTTTAGGCCCATATCTCTGTGTAATGTTACTAACACAATTCTGTCTAAGCTTCTCTACAGGAAAATCTCCTAAGCATTACCCACCTTGATATCTCCGTCACAAAGTGGATTCGTGCCAGGGAGACTCATCACTGACAATATCCTGTTGGCTTAGGAAATGATTCATCCGATTGATATAAAAAATGCTAAGGGGAATCTAGCCATCAAGTTGGACATGTCCAAAGCCTATGACAGAGTCAACTGGAAGTTCATCTATGCAGTCCTCCAAAAGATGGGATTCCCTCACACTTTCATCCATCTCATAAAAAATGCCATAGAAAACTGTTGGTTTACTGTCATGGTTAATGGGGAAACCAGTGGCTTCTTCAAGTCCACACAAGGATTAAGGCAGGGAGATCCCCTTTCCCCAGCCCTTTTCATTCTTGCTGCAGAAGCATTCTCAAGAGGCCTGGACCACTTGTTCCATAATAACCCGGGCATGTTTTTTAAAACAGGGAGTAGCATTAAAATGTCACATTTATCATATGCTGATGACATTATCCTGTTTACTAACTGTGAGGACAGCAGTCTTATTCTTCTCATGCAGTTCCTGGACTATTATGAGACAATCTTGGGTCAAAGAATCAATCATACTAAGAGTTTCTTTATCCCAGGAAAGAGAGCCAGCCTCATCATACAAAGAATCAAGCATATAACAGTATTCACTATGAAAACTCTCCCCATCACTTACCTTGCCCCCCCCCCCCACACAAAGGTAAAGAAAAAATTCTCTTTGACAATCTTATTGATAAGATTCGTTTTAAAATTGCAGGTTGGGAGCATCGTCACCTTTCCTATGGCAGTAGGCTACAACTCATCAGAAGTGTGCTATCTTCAATGCCAATATACCTCATCCAAGTCCTCAATCCCCCCATTTGCATCATATAAAAGATTGAGCAAGTTATGGCTAAATTCCTTTGGGGATCCACAGAAAATCAAAGAAGAATACATTGGACCAAATGGAGCAATGTCTGTTATCCCACAGAAGAAGGAGGGCTGGGGATCAGAAATTTGGGAGATGTGAACATTGCTTTTTCACACAAGCTTTGGTGGAGGTTAAGGCAACAAACATCCTTGTGGGCCAAATTCACCATCAATAAATACTACAAAGACACATTCCCGGAAGAGCACGAATCCAACAAGGTGATTCCCTTATTTGGAGAACACTGGTTAAGGTCAGCCATGAAGCACAAAGATATATATTTTGAAGTCTTGGCAAGGGAGAGGCAGCCTTCTGGCAAGAATGGTGGATTCCTGAAGGCAGCTTATATGAATTATCTGGCAAACCTACCACGGAGTTGTTAGAATAGGTGACCATGTAAGCCAATTTTGGCAGGAATATGTAACCTATGTCTAGACAATTTCTGGTGTTTGATAAAAACATTTATGAATAAAGAAGTGAAAATTCATATGGCAATACTTTGTTTACGTTCACTTATATCTGCATTTACATTTCTGTTCACTACGCAAACAAAGCCCACGGATTGAGAATCGATTTCGGGGACTGGGACTACGCTTGGAGGTAGGTCCATGAAATCAGTCTTACTGAATCAGTCCGGAAATCTCCAAGTCAAGGAATCCCAAAAATGGGTACCGGGATTCCCTTTGAGACTTGCACTAAGCATCTGCTGTCGTATTTCATCGACGGGTGACGAAGGTCGTCTAAGCAGTGTTAGTGGGTCAGCATGGTAGGAAGCAGCTGACTGAGGTGACTCGCGGGAACCGTCTTACGGAGGACCTTGAGTATGGTCAGCAAGGTATGACGTGTATTCCCAGTTCCAACGATACAGGCCAAGTCCTTTGACTTGAGGAACTGCTGAGTTCACCTGTGCATCAGGTGTGTATCTTAGATATGGTGAGAGATTGCCAAAATACTCTTGAGTAGTCATAAGCCATGTCTAGTGCAGCTCGGGTGTACAGAGTGACAGTATTTTCCAAGAAAGGATCTGTCTCCTGTCAAAAGGTATTGACAGTTGAGTCTCATGTACGCTCTGTGTCTTGTCCCTAAAATCTGTGGCCACAGTAACTGAACAGAAGGGAAGGTTTCCCTTGCGGCGTTTAATAAGGACAGACCGACACTTAGGTCCAAAATGGGTACCTGTTTTTTCCGTGCCCTAGACTCTAAGTGATGAGACCGAAGACAGAAGGACAAGTGTACTGTTAGAGCCTAAATGTTCATCCCCAATTATTTCACCTAGTCTCTAGTGCCATGGACCGTTGCTAGATGGCCACCCATGGTAACGGACGGATTCTAGGAATTCGACCAAGTCTAGCTGAAAGGTGAACCTAAAGAGTCACACACTATCCACACACACTTAGTATTTAATTTGGAATTAAATATTGGAGTAAAGGAATGATTAAATTGGATTTAATCGGGTCCTATATTTTCTTGGAGAAATTAATTCCTTCTATTTGATGAAGGGAATTAAATTAATAAATAGGATTTATTAAAGGATTGATTTAATGGGCTTAGAGTAAATATTAATGTTTATTATATTTATTCTTTTAGCCTTTTGGAATATTTAATGGGATTTAAATATTCCATTAAATTAAAATCAACAGTGGAGATGGAAAGGGGAGATGGAAGGCTAGGATTCGTTTGACTAGGTCAAACACTAGTTTGACTAGGACTTTGACTAGGTCAAAATCCTAGTCAAATTAGAGTTCTTAGAGTTGGAGTTTAATAAAGAGGATTAAACTCCTCCTCTATATAAACCTCTAGCCTCCAACAATTGAAGGATGATGATTCTTGAAAACATACACACAACACACACTCTCCTCTCTCCTTACCTCTCGTCCGCCTCTCTCTCTTTAACAAGAAAATATTTTTCTTAGTTCTTTTGTTCTTGGAACATTAGAACTTAGATGAATCAATACCGTTAATTGATAACGTGTTGTTGATTCATCCACTCCAAAAATATACACTTGTTCGTTGCTAGCACGACGTGCAAGATACGTGGGTGGATCGTGTGTCACGATTTGGAGGGTCTCAAGAACGAGATCTCGGTGCAAAACGGGGAACAACGCGTGTAGCCGTTGAAGACGAAAACGACAACGGGTCCTTAAATTAAATATCCACACACACTTAGTATTTAATTTAGAATTAAATATTGAAATTAAATATTTAATGATTAAATTAGATTTAATCGGGTCCTATATTTTCTTGGAGAAATTAATTCCTTCTATTTGATGAAGGGAATTAAATTAATAAATAGGATTTATTAAAGGATTGATTTAATGGGTTTAGAATAAATATTAATATTTTTTTTATTATATTTATTTTTAGCCTTTTGGAATATTTAATGGGATTTAAATATTCCATTAAATTAAAATCAACGGTTGAGATGGAAAGGGGAGATGGAAGGCTAGGATTTGTTTGACTAGGTAAAACACTAGTTTGACTAGGACTTTGACTAGGTCAAAATTCTAGACAAATTAGAGTTCTTAGAGTAGGAGTTTAAAGAGGATTAAACTCCTCCTCTATAAATACCTCTAGCTTCCAACTTTTTGAAGGATGATGAAATTCCAACACACACACAACACACACATAATTTCGGCCTCTCTCCCCTCTCTCTCGTCCGCCCTCTCTCTCTCCACTCTCCAAGAAAAATATTTTCTAGTTCTTTTGTTCTTGGAACATTAGAACTTAGATGAATCAATACCGTTAATTGATAACGTGTTGTTGATTCATCCACTCCAAAAATATACACTTGTTCGTTGCTAGCATGACGTGCAAGATACGTGGGTGGATCGTGTGTCACGATTTGGAGGGTCTCAAGAACGAGATCTTGGTGCAAAACGGGGAACAACGCGTGTAGCCGTTGAAGACGAAAACGACAACGGGTAGGTCTCGTTTTATTTTTTGTCTCTCTTTATTTTCAACTCTATGGCCTCCATGATTTCTTTACATGTTGTTTAATCATGAGATACACCGAACATCCGGGAATCTCAAGGGTACACCCCCTTGAGCGTGTTCTTTTATTATTAAAAGCATGCTTTAATTTTTTGTATGTTATTTTATATCGCGCTTCCGCATTCGCGCAATTCCCGGACGATCCACCGATTTCTTTCAGTGGTATCGGAGCCCGGTTCGGTGTATAGGCCTAGGGTTTATGTGCGTTATAAGCATGAAACGTGAAATTGGCATGTTTTTTATTAAATCTTGATTTTCTTGATTTTAAAGCATGTCGTTTTTATTGCTTTTGATTCGTGTGTATTTTCTGAATATTGGTATTTTTCTGTTTTTCTTGGGAAACGGGGTGGAAAAATTGAACGGAAAA
Source organism: Sesamum alatum (assembly GCA_034509735.1). Lineage (NCBI taxonomy): Eukaryota > Viridiplantae > Streptophyta > Magnoliopsida > Lamiales > Pedaliaceae > Sesamum > Sesamum alatum. The sequence goes on from JACGWO010000005.1 coordinate 21,850,965, forward strand.
CGAGAAACGACGCAGCCGGGAGGGCTGGCCGCGCGCAGGCAAGGGAAGCCTGCGCGCGCCCGCCCAGCCGGTCGCGCAGGGGCAGCGCGCAGCCAGGGAGGCTGCGCGCAGGCCCGCGCGTAGGGCAGCGCCTCTAGGCGCGCGCGCACGCAGAAGAGGGTGTCTACGCGCGCGCGCGCGCAAGGCTGCGCGCGGACGGACTCTGGGCAGCGCCGCCAGGCGCGCGCGCACGCTGACGGAGCAGTCTGCACGCGCGCGCCCGGCAAGCGTGCCCAGTGCACGTCTGCGCACGCACTGCGCATGGCGCGGCCGGCAGCCAGCAGGCCAGCGCGTGCGATGACCTGCCGGAATGCCCGGGCCGCAGCATGTTGCCGGCCAGGCGCGCGCGCACGCAGGCAGGGGCCTGCGCGCGCGCGCCCAGCCAGGCAATGCCTGCGCGCGCAGGGGGCGGTAGGCTGAGCCTGCTGCCCTGTGCGCGCGCCGGCAGGCCGCTGCCGGCGGCTGCTGCTGCTAGGGTTTCAAAACCCTAGTAGTGTTTTCTTTTATTTTTTTAATTATTTTCAGTTTTAATTTTGAATTAATTTTGAAAAATCGTTTTGTGGGTTCAATTATGCCTAATTTTCTAAAGACATTTTTTAGGAGTAAAATAAATTGGATTTGGAATCCCGGGGTTATTTTACTTAAAATAATGAGGAAAGATTTTCCTAAAACGAGAAAATCTTATTACCAATATTTATGTTTTATTTTTCACACGTTACGCACATATTCATTTATTATTTTGAATGTTTATGATTGGGAATCATGTGTTGTTGGTATATTGTAATTGTATGATGGGATCATGTGATTATGTGTGTTGGATGGAAATGGATGATCACGAGCCCTAGACCGAATGTATGGTTTATTTTCTGTTGTGCCTGTGTGCCTCTTTTACTGCTTTCTCCTTCTCTCTTTCTAGTTGCCTTGGAATAATAAGGCATTCTACCTCCCTCCTCATGTATTCCCCCCGGGTTTTCGCTGGGGTTTCTTTTTTTTATATGTAATGAGAGTAGAATAGGAGTGAGGTTTCTAATTTTGTAATTGGTGGAGAAAAAAGGAAGGACCACATGGAGAGCCCAGACGGGAGGTCCCTTGGAGTTTTCCATGAAGTGAGGAAAGAGAAAAGAGACCAAGGCCCATCAGCATGATGATTGGGTTACTATTAATGTAATAGTGTAGGACCAACCCTAGATTGACCATAGATCTACTGCGGGCTTAGTGGGTCGAATAGGATTCGGGCTCGTGATCATCCAATAGGGGCGTGCTAGGCTTTAATTTTGCATGTGGTTATGATGATGGATGAATGGGTTATTTATTTATCATATAACTGCTATGGATGGTTTATTTACGCATTATGGTTGTATGTGTGAATGTATATTTATGAGATCTCGGTCATTTACTACTCTCACATTGGTTGGACCAATGTCAAAATATTAGACCCTAGACAAAGTGGATTTGAACTCTAGGAGTTTGTCCATGCCTTCCAATCCATGGCATAGTGAGGAAGCTGCTTTGGGTCAATAGCGTGGTCTCACGAGTCGTGGCACGTTATTGTACTTAAAGGAAGCTGCACTATGTCATGAACGAAAAATGGGCTGTTGTTACCTATCTCACGAGTCGTGGGGGTACCAGTGGGTCTGTGGCTCGGTCGATTGGGTTGGGTCTAACGCCCAATTAACATGATTCGCTTGGAGTCCTCAGGATCATGTGAAAGGGTGAGGCAATAATCTTGGGAATCTCGTGAAACGAGAATGGTATGGAATACCTCCCACAGGATCTTTTCCATGCGAATCGTAAAAGCGGGGTATGGGAAAAATCACATTTGAGAGTACCGTGTTTTCGTATAAATAGTGGGAGGATTAAATGACTAAAGTCCATGCATTTAATTATTTTATCAAACCACCGTCTATTATTTTCTGCTGATCGCGCGCTGTTTTCTAAAATGTAGAATTTAAAAATGTCTAAGAACCCACTTTCCACCATTCTTGAGACAAACAAATTCAATGGAACAAATTACAACGACTGGTTGCGCAATCTCAGGATAGTCCTAGATTACGAGAACCAAGGCTACGTCATGGACGAGCCTCTCCCTAGGACCTTGCTGGAAGGATCCACGCCAGAAGAACGTGAGACGTTCGAGACTTGGCATAAGGATAACCGGAAGGTCCGTAGCATCATACTTACTTCGATGACCAATGAGATTCAGAAGCAATATGAAAGGCTAGATGATGTCCTTTCCATTATGGCTCGCCTTAAGGATTGCTATGCAGTCCCGGACCGGCATACTAGGTATGTCGCGACCAAGGCGTTCTTTGGAACGAAAATGACAGAAGGATCCTCTGTACAAGAGCACGGGGTTAAAATGCTTACCCTTGTGGAAAAGCTCGAGGACCTAAAGGCAGGTCTCGATAATGAAACGTACATAGATGTGATCCTTCAGTCACTCCCACCCTCCTTTGACCAATTTATCGTCAACTACAACATGAACGCACTTGAGAAGGGCATTCATGAGTTGATCAATATGTTGGTGCAATACGAGGCAACGACTAAGAAGTCCACGCCTTCAGTATTGTTTGGAGGTGCTTCAACTTCAAATACGAAAGGCAAAGGTGACAGACGTTGGAAGAAGAAGAAAGGGAAGGGAAAGGCCGTCAAAGCAGCTACGAACACTAAGAGTGTTCCCATTGCCAAAGAGGGGAAAGGCAAAGGAAAGGGAAAGGTTGTCTCCAAGCAACAGCCGAAGGCATATGACATATGTATCAGCTGCCGTGAGAAAGAGCATTGGAAGAGAGAGTGCCCCAAACTCTTCTCGAACCAAGGTATTTATGTGATTGAGGTTAATATGGTCACTAATTCTGCCTCTTGGGTATTAGATACCGGCTGTGGAGCTCACATTTGCAATGACTTGCAGGTGTTGAAAAGAAGCAGAAAACTGGGTAGCGGGGACATGATCCTGAAGCTTGGGAATGGCAAGGCCATCTCGGCAGAAGCAGTAGGATCCGCCACTCTAGTGATTAGTGATAGTATTAGCATAGATTTAGAGCAAGTTTATTTTGTACCTAGTATGATTAAAAACATCATTTCCATTCCATTGTTGGACAATAGTGGTTATGAGTTTTAGAATCAATAAAAATTACTTTTATTTGATGAGGTGTGGAATTGCTCATCTACTTGGTACATTGCATAACGGACTCTATATCTTGCAACAAACGAATATCGTCCTCAATGCACAACACAAACGGAAATTAGATAATAACGGGAACGCACGACTGTAGCACGCTAGGCTAGGTCACATATCCCAAGATAGGATAAAAAGGTTGGTAGACTCAAAGAACCTAGAGGTTGGGGACTTGAGCGATCTACCAACTTGTGAATCCTATCTAAGAGGGAAAATGACCAAGAAGCCCTTTGTAGGACAAAGTAGGCTTGCCACAGGTCTGTTGGACTTGGTCCATACAGACGTATGTGGGCCACTAAGGACGCAGGCCCGAGGTGGGTTTTCCTACTTCATAACCTTTACCGATGATCATTCACGGTATGGTTATGTTTACCTGATGAGGTACAAGTCTGAAGCTCTTGAGAGGTTTAAAGAATTCAGACTTGAAGTGGAGAACCAAACCAACTGCAAAATTAAAGTCCTACGGTCAGACCGAGGCGGTGAATACCTTAGTACGGAGTTCCTAGATTATCTAAAAGAACATGGTATAATATCAGAATGGACACCTCCAGGAACACCACAGTTAAATGGTGTCTCTAAAAGGAGGAATCGAACCCTGTTGGACATGGTTCGGTCCATGATGAGTTTCACCAAACTGCCCTTATCCTTTTGGGGCTATGCACTAGAAACGGCGGCCAAGTTGTTGAATTTGGCGCCTACTAGTACATTAACCCAAACGCCATATGAAATATGGCACGGCAAGCCTGCGTCCTACAACTACTTGAAAGTGTGGGGTAGCCCCGCATACGTCAAGAGGTTAGTGGGAGATAATGAAAAAAATCGGTGGATCGTCCCGGAAATTGCGCGAATGCGGAAGCGCGACAAAAATAAACATACGAAAAATAAAGCATGCTTTTAATTTAAAAGAACACGCTCAAGGGGTGTACCCTTGAGGTTCCCGGGCGTTCGGTGTATCTCATGATTATAAAGCATGTAAAGAAATCATGGAGGCCATAGAGTTGAAAAATTAAAGAGGGACGAAAAATAAAGCGAGACCTACCCGTTGTCGTTTTCATCTTCAACGGCTACACGCGTTGTTCCCCGTTTTGCACCGAGATCTCGTTCTTGAGACCCTCCAAATCGTGACACACGATCCACCCACGTATCTTGCACGTCGTGCTAGCAACGAACAAGTGTATATTTTTGGAGTGGATGAATCAACAACACGTTATCAATTAACGGTATTGATTCATCTAAGTTCTAATGTTCCAAGAACAAAAGAACTAAGAAAAATATTTTCTTGTTAAAGAGAGAGAGGCGGACGAGAGGTAAGGAGAGGGGAGAGTGTGTATTGTGTGTGTGTTTTCAAGAATCATCATCCTTCAATTGTTGGAGGCTAGAGGTTCATATAGAAGAGGAGTTTAATCCTCTTTATTAAACTCCAACTCTAAGAACTCTAATTTGACTAGGATTTTGGCCTAGTCAAAGTCCTAGTCAAACTAGTGTTTGACCTAGTCAAACGAATCCTAGCCTTCCATCTCCCCTTTCCATCTCAACCGTTGATTTTAATTTAATGGAATATTTAAATCCCATTAAATATTCCAAAAGGCTAAAAGAATAAATATAATAAACATTAATATTTACTCTAAGCCCATTAAATCAATCCTTTAATAAATCCTATTTATTAATTTAATTCCCTTTATCAAATAGAAGGAATTAATTTCTCCAAGAAAATATAGGACCTGATTAAATCCAATTTAATCATTCCTTTACTCCAATATTTAATTCCAAATTAAATACTAAGTGTGTGTGGATAGTGTGTGACTCTTTAGGTTCACCTTTCAGCTAGACTTGATCGGATTCCCAGAATCCGTCCGTTACCATGGGTGGCCATCTAGCAACGGTCCATGGCACTAGAGACTAGGTGAAATATTCAGGGATGAACATTTAGGCTCTAACAGTACACTTGTCCTTTTGTCTTCGGTCTCATCACTTAGAGTCTAGGGCACGGAAAAAGCAGGTACCCATTTTGGACCTAAGTGTCGGTCTGTCCTTACTAAACGCCGCAAGGGAAACCTTTCCCTTCTGTTCAGTTACTGTGGCCACGGATTCTAGGGACAAGACACAGAGCATACATGAGACTCAACTGTCAATGCCTTTTGACAGGAGACAAATCCTTTCTTGGAAACTACTGTCACTTTGTGCACCCGAGCTGCACTAGACATGGCTTATGACTACTCAAGAGTATTTTGGCAATCTCTCACCATATCTAAGATACACACCTGATGCACAGGTAAACTCAGTAGTTCCTCAAGTCAAAGGACTTGGCCTGTACCGTTGGAACCGGGAATACACGTCATACCTTGCTGAAACATACTCAAGGTCCTCCGTAAGACGGTTCCCGCGAGTCACCTCAGTCAGCTGCTTCCTAGCATGCTGACCCACTAACACTGCTTAGACGACCTTCGTCACCCGTCGATGAAATACGACAGCAGATGCTTAGTGCAAGTCTCAAAGGGAATCCCGGTACCCATTTTCGGGATTCCTTGACTTGGAGATTTCCGGACTGATTCGGTAAGACTGATTTCATGGACCTACCTCCAAGTGTAGTCCCAGTCCCCGAAATCGTTTCTCAGTCCGTGGGCTTTGTTGGCGTAGTGAACAGAAATGTAAATGCAGATATAAGTGAACGTAAACAAAGTATTGCCATATGAATTTTCACTTCTTTATTCATAAATGTTTTATCAAATACCAAAAAATTGTCTAGACATAGGTTACACATTCCTGCCAAAATTGGCTTACATGGTCACCTATTCTAACAGATAAGTTAGAATCCAGGTCTAGCTTATGCAGGTTCATTGGATACCCTAAAGAAACTGCGAGTTATTACTTTTATGATCCCTTGGAACAAAAGGTCTTTGTTTCAAGAAATGCAGTATTCTTGGAGCAACGCTTCCCGGAGGATATCCAACCTGATGAGCTGATCCTTGAGGAATCAAGTGATGGAATTCAGCCATCAGAGGTAGCCACGGAACCTCACTTAGAGGATTCATGATAGACAGCCGAAGGGCTGACCAACCTCGAGAGGTCCAACATGCTAGGCATGAAGGACAGCCTCAGGAACAGCCAGCCCCGGTTCCTGAACCACCGGCTCCGATACAGTCAGCGCCCACAGTCACCACTGACGTTCCCGTTCTCCGTAGGTCCACTAGAGAGTCCAGACCTCCAGTGAGATATGGCTTTCTAGGTGCAACCGATCTTTTGGATAACGATCCTAAGACTCATGGAGAAGCGATGTCAGACATCGACTCCGGGAAATGGCTTGAGGCCATGAAAGCCGAAATGGACTCCATGAGCGAGAACCAAGTGTGGAGTCTTGTAGATCCACCGAAAGGTGTTAAGCCAGTGGGCTGTAAGTGGGTCTACAAGCGCAAACTTGGCGTTGATGGAGAAGTCACAACTTTTAAGGCTAGGCTTGTAGCTAAGGGATACACTCAACGACCCGGGGTCGATTTTGAGGATACCTACTCGCCAGTAGCCATGGCTAAGTCCATTCGGATCCTGCTCGCCATAGCAGCATGGTATGACTATGAGATATGGCAGATGGACGTGAAAATGGCCTTCCTCAACGATTTCGTTGAAGAAGAGATCTATATGGATCAGCAGGAGGGTTTCACGGTCACTGGAGAAGAACAGAAAGTCTGTCGTCTCCAGAAGTCCATCTATGGCATCAAACAAGCCTCCCGAAGTTGGAACATTCGCTTTGACGAAGTAATACGGGGGTATGACTTCATCAAAAATGAATCCGACCCTTGTGTATACAAGAAGGTCAGTGGGAGCTCAATTGTGTTTCTAGTGCTTTATGTGGATGACATTCTGCTCATTGGTAATGACGTTAGAATGTTAGGAAACACAAAAGCATGGTTGTCAACCCAGTTTTCCATGAAGGACTTGGGTGAAGCCTCCTACATCCTAGGCATCCATATTGTCAGGGACAGATCTAAAAGGGTGTTAGGACTCACCCAAAACTGGTATATGGAGAAAGTCCTAAAGAGATATCGAATGGACAACTCCAAACGAGGATTCCTTCCCATGAGGCATGGGATCAAGTTGTCCAAGAAACAGTCCCCACAGACTGATGAGGAACTTGAAAGGATGAAAGTCATCCCCTATGCTTCTGCCGTAGGTAGCATCCAATATGCGGTCCACTGCACTAGGCCTGATATTGCATACGCTTTGAGCGTAACAAGCAGATATCAGTCCTGCGCAGGAGAGGCACAATGGAATGCTGTTAAGGGCATCCTTAAGTACCTAAGGAGGACTAAGGAAATGTTCCTAGTCTATGGCAATGGAGAACTAATTCTGGAAGGCTTTAGCGACGCTAGCTTCCAGTCTGATGATGATGATGCCAAGTCTCAATCGGGGTACGTATTCAAACTCAATGGAGGAGTAGTAGCTTGGAAAAGTTCCAAGCAAGCAACCATTGCTGACTCCACCACAGAGGCTGAATACATAGCAGCTTTAGAAGCTGCTAAGGAAGCGGTTTGGATGAGAAACTACATCCAAAGTTGGGTGTGGTGCCTAGCATCGCCGAGCCCGTTGTCATCTTCTGTGATAGCAACGGAGCAATAGCGCAAGCAAAGGAACCGAGATCTCATCACCGTTCCAAACACATTCTTAGACGCTACCATCTTCTGAGAGAAATGGTAGGAAGAGGTGACGTCCGGATGGACCGAGTCAACTCAGCAGACAACACAGCAGATCCGCTGACAAAGCCTATGTCGCAGAGCGCTCATGCGCAACATCTTGAGAAGATGGGAATTAGACATATGGGCAATTGGCTTTAAAGGTCAAGTGGGAGATTATTAGAATAGGTGACCATGTAAGCCAATTTTGGCAGGAATATGTAACCTATGTCTAGATAATTTCTGGTGTTTGATAAAAATATTTATGAATAAAGAAGTGAAAATTCATATGGCAATACTTTGTTTACGTTCACTTATATCTGCATTTACATTTCTGTTCACTACACAAACAAAGCCCACGGACTGAGAATCGATTTCGGGGACTGGGACTACGCTTGGAGGTAGGTCCATGAAATCAGTCATACCGAATCAGTCCGGAAATCTCCAAGTCAAGGAATCCCGAAAATGGGTACCGGGATTCCCTTTGAGACTTGCACTAAGCATCTGCTGTCGTATTTCATCGACGGGTGACGAAGGTCGTCTAAGCAGTGTTAGTGGGTCAGCATGCTAGGAAGCAGCTGACTGAGGTGACTCGGGGAACCGTCTTACAGAGGACTTTGAGTATGGTCAGCAAGGTATGACGTGTATTCCCGGTTGCAACGGTACAGGCCAAGTCCTTTGACTTGAGGAACTGCTGAGTTCACCTGTGCATCAGGTCTGTATCTTAGATATGGTGAGAGATTGCCAAAATACTCTTGAGTAGTCATAAGCCATGTCTAGTGCAGCTCGGGTGTACAGAGAACAGTATTTTCCAAGAAAGGATCTGTCTCCTGTCAAAAGGTATTGACAGTTGAGTCTCATGTACGCTCTGTGTCTTGTCCCTAAAATCTGTGGCCACAGTAACTGAACAGAAGGGAAGGTTTCCCTTGCGGCGTTTAGTAAGGACAGACCGACACTTAGGTCCAAAATGGGTACCGGCTTTTTCCGTGCCCTAGACTCTAAGTGATGAGACCGAAGACAGAAGGACAAGTGTACTGTTAGAGCCTAATGAAGGACAAGCGGATCCGCCCGGGAGCGCGAGCGGAAGCGAGAAAGTGAGGAATAGTACACAAATTTAAATCTAATTTAAATATGCGAATTCCAAGGGTGTACCCTTGGGTGCTCAACTGGGCGTTCGATGTAGGATGTGTAAATATTGAGAAGATATATTTAAACACATAGGGCATAGATATATAAATGAAATCAATCAAAGCGTAATAAATCGTTACCTTTGATTGTTTAGCGTATGCTCCCGGCTACTAGCATTGTTCCTTCTCCGGAATGCTCACGAAATCTAAAGGTATGGATTCTCCAAAGGTGATCCACACCACACCGGAAGAAACACACGTTCTTCTTGCTAGAAAAGAACGGGTTTAGGAAGGAATCGGTTTAAGAGAAGAACACTATGAATTAGTGTTCTCTTAAACTTACTTTGTTCTTCTTCTTGATTCAAAATCAAGTGAAGAACACAAATGTAAGAGAGGGAGAGAGCACGAAAATTGAGAGAGAGGAGAGGATTTTTGTCTTCTCTTTTTTCTAGAAAAAGATGAATGATGAATCACTTATGCTTGGTGTTGTATATTCTAATATATATACATAATTAATGTGATTATTGGAATGTGTCTAGGTTCATCCAAGGATGTCTACATTCATTCCAATCAATCACCATCAATTCTTCAATCAAGCCTACCAAAAATTATGGTATGATCAAATCATATCAAAAGGGAAGAGCTTGATTGGAGTTGATTTGTCTCTTTCCAAAAGAGACAAGTCAATATACCACCTAGCATGCAACATGGCTGATTTTGCTTCCTCCAAGGGAGCATGTCGGCCATGTTTAATTAACGGAAGAAGTCCAACTTCTTCCTATTCCAAATTAGGAATTATTTCTCCTCTCGGGTATAATTTAACGGACCGGGTTTTATCGTAATCCAATTACGACGAACCCAATATTAAATCCAATTTAATGTCCACTTAAATTATTCCCGTTGATCTTTTAATCTAATTAAAAGATTCAACGTCTCAACATCTTAACTTTCCATATTTTATCGAAAATCTATTTACCGATTAAATGAAAGCCCGATACAATATCGGCCCGTCCATCCAATGGACTTTCCCTTAAGTAATCCGATTACTTATTTTATCCTTCGAGATTGACTCCAAGTCGATCTCTCAACCTCCTCGGTGATTTGTGTGTGACCCTTTAGGTTCACCCTCAGCTAGACTTGGGCCCGTGTCCCACAGGGGCCCGTTACCATGGGTGGCCGTCTAGCAACGGTCCATGGCACTAGAGACTAGGTGAATTGGCGTGAACATTTAGGCGCCGATTCCGTACGGGTACGATCCTTCCGTCTACCATCTCCCGGCCTTAGTCTAGGGTATGGAATTGGGCGTCGGTTCCCATCCTTGACTAGGCATCTATGCTTAATACTCGAGACCACGTATGCTTCATTGCGTCGACACAGGAAACCATTCCCTGTTCGACCAACCACTGTGGCCACAGCTTCAAACAGCATGAACGTGTCTCCGAGTGCATAGGAGATACCTCTGTCACATACTGATAGGGGACGGATCCTCTTCTTGGAATCCACCGTCCTCGCTACACATTCCGACTGCACTGGACAAGGCTTATGATAATCATCTTACAGAATGATTACCTCTCGCCATATCCAAGATACAACCGTCTTGTGCACGCGACTGCCATGATCCCTCAAGTCTGAGGATTACTCCTGTACTATCGGAACCGGGGAAAACCAATCATACCGACCAAGCCTCCAAGGCTTCTATATGATGATCCCCGCGAGTCAGTCCAGTCAGCTCGACCCCAGTCGACCAACCCATCAAGATCGTGTAGGCGTCCCACGCCTGTCGCCGATGAAACACGACACTCATCCAATGAACACGACTCTTGACGCAGGTCTCAATAGGACTCTCGATGCCCTGTCTCGAGGTCCTCGACTTGGAACGTTTCAGACCCAACTCTTAATCAGTTGGTTTCATGACCACCATCCAATGCGTGGCCCAACTGCACGAGTTGTTATCCAAGGTCTGTGGGCTTTGTTGCGATATAAGTTAAACACCATTTTAACAAATGTAAGATGAGCGCAACAAAGAAGGTACCATTGGTGACGAATACTCATCTTATTCATTACATAATAATATTACATTTACATCAAGTTGTCAGATAGGTTACAAATCGCCAAACCTATTGGCTTTCTGGTCACCTATTCTAACACCTAAATGTTCATCCCCAATTATTTCACCTAGTCTCTAGTGCCATGGACCGTTGCTAGATGGTCACCCATGGTAATGGACGGATTCTAGGAATCCGACCAAGTCTAGCTGAAAGGTGAACCTAAAGAGTCACACACTATCCACACACACTTAGTATTTAATTTGGAATTAAATATTGGAGTAAAGGAATGATTAAATTAGATTTTATCGGGTCCTATATTTTCTTGGAGAAATTAATTCCTTCTATTTGATAAAGAGAATTAAATTAATAAATAGGATTTATTAAAGGGTTGATTTAATGGGCTTAGAATAAATATTAATATTTGTTTATTATATTTATTTTTAGCCTTTTGGAATATTTAATGGGATTTAAATATTCCATTAAATTAAAATCAACGGTTGAGATGGAAAGGGGAGATGGAAGGCTAGGATTTGTTTGACTAGGTCAAAATCCTAGACAAATTAGAGTTCTTAGAGTAGGAGTGTAAAGAGGATTAAACTCCTCCTCTATAAATACCTCTAGCTTCCAACTTTTTGAAGGATGATGAAATTCCAACACACACACAACACACACATAATTTCGGCCTCTCTCCCCTCTCTCTTGTCCGCCCTCTCTCTCTCCACTCTCCAAGAAAAATATTTTCTAGTTCTTTTGTTCTTGGAACATTAGAACTTAGATGAATCGATACCGTTAATTGATAACGTGTTGTTGATTCATCCACTCCAAAATATACACTTGTTCGTTGCTAGCACGACGTGCAAGATACGTGGGTGGATCGTGTGTCACGATTTGGAGGGTCTCAAGAACGAGATCTCGGTGCAAAACGGGGAACAACGCGTGTAGCCGTTGAAGACGAAAACGACAACGGGTAGGTCTCGTTTTATTTTTCGTCTCTCTTTATTTTCAACTCTATGGCCTCCATGATTTCTTTACATGTTGTTTAATCATGAGATACACCGAACACACCGGGAATCTCAAGGGTACACCCCTTGAGCGTGTTCTTTTTTATTATTAAAGCATGCTTTAATTTTTTGTACGTTATTTTATATCGCGCTTCCGCATTCGCGCAATTCCCGGGACGATCCACCGATTTCTTTCAGGAGTATATACCAGTCAAGTGGTTTTGGAAAGATAGAGAATGGGACATTGACAAGCTACAAATTTGGGTCCCCTCAGATCTCATCGACAAAATTCTACAAATTCCTATCAACCAAAACTCTCCTGATCACATGTTTTGGAGACTATCTCAAACTTGTTCCTTTACAACAAGCTCTACATGGGACCACTATAGAGATCACAGGCAGCCACAGCATATTTTCAGATCCATCTGGTCCACATTAACTACTCCATCAACCTCTGTTTTTATGTGGAGACTGCTCAATCACTGGATTCCTAACGACAGCAAACTCAAGGAGAAAGGCATATCCCTAGCATCCAAATGCTGTTGTTGCAGCGCTGAGGAAACTAGCCAACACCTATTTATATCCAGCCCTATCTCACAACCAGTTTGGGACTTCTTTGCCACTAAATTTCAAGTGATACTTCCTCAAACTGACAATATCATCAGTTCCTCTTATCTTGGAAAAGCAGGATGCGCAACCATATAGCCCTTAGAGACATCATCCCCTTCCTTATATGCTGGAACATCTGGAAACAACGGAATGAAACCCGCCATGAAGGAGCAGTTTTTTAAACACTCAACCATTATTCTCAAAATCATGAGATGCCTTAAACTGCTACAGATGACGAAAATTCTCAAGGAAGAGCACCTGAAGGGGGACAAATTTGCGGCCACTATGCTTGGCATACAAGTTAAACCCAAAATGATGGTGCAACACGCCATTGTAGTTACATGGAAGACACCTCCACCTGAATGGATGAAACTCAACTCGGATGGTGCTTCTAAAGGTAATTTCGGCCCTGCTGGAGCAAGTGGAGTGATCAGGGACCACCTGGGTCAAGCTCAAGTCGCATTCATGGAACCCCTTGGACATATGAACAACATCCAAGCAGAATTACATGCTGTCTACAGAGGACTCTGAAAGAATATGTGGATCGTCCCGGGAAAATTGCGCGAATGCGGAAGCGCGGTATAAAATAAAAAATGTGGAATTTGAAACATGCTTTTAAATTAAAGAACACGTTTCAAGGAGTGTGCCCTTGAAATTTCCCGGGTGTTCGGTGTATCACATGAATAAACAACATACAATAATCATGGAGGCCATAGGGTTGAAAAATAAAAGAGGCAAAAACGTTAACTGAGACCTACCCGTTGTTGTTTTCGTCTTCAACGGCTACACGCGTTGTTCCCCGTTTTGCACCAAGATCTCGTTCTTGAGACCCTCCAAATCGTGACACACGATCCACCCACGTATCTTGCACGTCATGCTAGCAACGAACAAGTATGTAATTTATTGGAGTGGATGAATCAACAACACGTTATGAATTAACGGTATTGATTCATCAATGTTCTAATGTTCCAAGAACAAGAGAACAAGAAAAAAAACGATTTCTTGGAGAGTGAGAGAGGGGGGGGGGGGGGGGCGGACGAGAGGAGAGGAGAGGGAGAGTGTGTGTGGTGTGTGTGTTGGAATTTCATCATCATTCAAAAGGTGCAAGGCTAGGGGTTTATATAGAGGAGGAGTTTAATCCTCTTTAAACTCCAACTCTTTAGAAGCTTAATTTGACTAGGATTTTGACCTAGTCAAAGATAGGTCAAAGTCCTAGTCAAAGTAGAATTTGACCTTGTCAAATTCAATCCTAGACTTTCATCTCTCCCATTAAATCTCAACCATTAATTTAATTTAATGGAATATTTAAATCCTATTAAATATTCCAAAAGGCCAAATAAATATAATAAATGAATATTAATATTTATTCTAGGCCCATTAAATTAATTCCCTTAATAAATCCAATTTATTAATTTAATTCCCTTTATCAAATAGAAGGAATTAATTCTCCAAGAAAATATAGGACCCGATTAAATCCAATTTAATCATTCCTTTACTCCAACATTTAATTCCAAATTAAATACTAAGTGTGTGTGGATAGTGTGTGACTCTTTAGGTTCACCTTTCAGCTAACCTTGGTCGGATTCCTAGAATCCGTCCGTTACCATGGGTGGCCATCTAGCAACGGTCCATGGCACTAGAGACTAGGTGAAATATTCGGGGATGAACATTTAGGCTCTAACAGTACACTTGTCCTTTTGTCTTCGGTCTCATCACTTAGGGTCTAGGGCACGGAAAATGCAGGTACCCATTTTGGACCTAAGTGTCGGTCTGTCCTTACTAAATGCCGCAAGGGAAACCTTCCCTTCTGTTCAGTTACTGTGGCCACAGATTTTAGGGACAAGACACAGAGCATACATGAGACTCAACTGTCAATGCCTTTTGACAGGAGACAGATCCTTTCTTGGAAACTACTGTCACTCTGTACACCAGAGCTGCACTAGACATGGCTTATGACTACTCAAGAGTATTTTGGCAATCTCTCACCATATCTAAGATACAGACTTGATGTACAGGTAAACTCAATAGTTCCTCAAGTCAAAGGACTTGACCTGTACCGTTGGAACCGGGAATACACGTCATACCTTGCTGACCATACTCAAGGTCCTCCGTAAGACGGTTCCCGCGAGTCACCTCAGTCAGCTGCTTCCTAGCATGCTAACCCACTAACACTGCTTAGACGACCTTCGTCACCCGTCGATGAAATACGACAGCAGATGCTTAGTGCAAGTCTCAAGGGGAATCTCGGTACCCATTTTCGAGATTCCTTGACTTGGAGATTACTGGACTGATTCGGTAAGACTAATTTCATGGACCTACCTCCAAGCGTAGTCCCAGTCCCCGAAATCGATTCTCAGTCCGTGGGCTTTGTTTGCGTAGTGAACAGATATGTAATAGCAGATATAAGTGAACGTAAACAAAGTGTTGCCATATGAATTTTCACTTCTTTATTCATAAATGGTTTATCAAACACCTGAAATTGTCTAGACATAAGTTACACATTCCCGCCAAAATTGGCTTACATGGACACCTATTCTAACAGACTCTGCATTTGCATAGAGAGAGGGTTCCTGAGAGTTTGGATAGAAGTGGATGCCAAAATCATCATCCAGCTTATCACTTCTCAAAATAAGGGTGCATGGGTACATCAAAACCTCCTGCAAAAAATCAGAGGTTGTCTCAATCTTATGGAATTAGAATCTCTCATATTTTTTAGAGAAGGCAACCAAGCAGCAGATCATCTTGCTAATCAAGCCTGCAACTTAGAGTCTTTGAACATCCTTTGAAGGGACCAACTAAGGGGTAAGATTAAAGGTATAATCAGACTTGATGCTCTTGGTGTTCCTCATTGTCGTTACAAGTCTGGGTAGTACTGCCATTTTCAATTCGTTTTGAACCTGAAACTTTATGGTACTAATCAGACTTGCACGACCATGCTCTTTCTCTTCTGTCACGTGCTGCATGTTTATAGTACTCACCTTATTCATGTACAGGCTCTCTTGTGTTTTAGTGCTTTTAGTCTTCCTTATCAGTCTCATCATCATTGACCTCTGTTTTGGCATGCTGTCATTGTGGTTATTGCCTTTTCTTGTTCACAACATCCTTTTGTAGCATAGTGATGTCCTTTTTGATGTAGACTATCTTTTTGACAACACATTTACTTGTGTTTTGGACACATCTTTTGTGGATAGTCTTTTTTGTTGGTCTTTGGTTATTTGCAAGGGAGTAGTACTCCTTATTTATTGCTTTCTTAAAAATTGTAAGGGAGTAGTACTCCTTGTTTACCGCTTTCCTAGAAACTTTAGGGAGTCAGTACTCCCCGCTGTAAATCTTTGTCTTTGCTGAATCTTATATAGAAGGGAGGGGGACCCCGAAAAGCTCCCTACCACCCTCGGGTGGGTTTTTTTTTTTGTTTAAATAAAAAACTCTAATTCATTTCACTCCCTTAATCAACATACGAAACACCTTTCCTATATGATCCACAGTTGTGGCCACAACCTTAACGGAGTTAGACATGTTCAGAGAATATATGAGATCGCTATCATGTCATCATAGGCAATGGATCCTATTTTGGAACTCATTAGTCACTCTGTGGTTTGACTGCATTAGAACAGGGCTTATAGTGACCACATAGAAATACGGACATATTTTTCTAAGATCAAGATACAACCACCCCATGTAGGAGGCTACTGTGGATCTTCAAGTCTTAAGACTAATTTTTGTACTACCGGAATCGAGAAGTTTAAGTCATACCGATCATGCCACTTGGGCTTCCATATGAGAACTCCTAACGTGTTTAGTCAGCTTGACAACTCTTTGTCAACCACCCACTAATAACGTATAGACATCACGTGTATGTCGTCAATGAAATGTGACACCCATCATATTGATACGTTCATTAGTAAAAGTCCTAATAGAACCCTCGAGGCCCTTTCTTGGGGTTCTCAACTTGGAACATTTCAAACCAACCCTCAAAAGTTGATTTTATGATGGCCATCATGTGCGCAAACCAACTTCATTGGTTGTTTGTTGTTTGAGGGCTTAACGTCTATAAAGCAATCTATATACACAACAAAGTTGGCCAAATATGGATTTCATTCAAGTTTATTCAATATCACAATTGAAAATAAATTGATAAGTAGATTATAAAAAAATTAATCTAATTGGTTTTCTGGTCATCTATTCCAACATCTAAGTTGTGTAAATCTCTAGAAGTTTGTGGCCACAGGTGCCGATCAAATAAGAAATGGGTTTCTATGTTGATTAAGGATAATCACAAGTAGATTAAATGTATAGACATCAATGCCCGAGATGGAAATCTATTGAGAATTTTATGCCCTAGACTTTGATCGGGAGATAGCTTTATGGAAGACATATCTGTATGGCACGCACAGTTTACAAGTTCATGTCTTTTTCAACTATTCTCTAGAACCATGGACCGACGGCCGCCCATGATAATGGGTACTCTTGGATTAATGAGTTAAATCAAGAGTGATTAATTAAATATATTGTCAAGCTAAATTGTGTAAATGACACAAGCCCAAGTCCAGCTTTGAGATCATGGTGAGATCGAGAACGTCAAAATGTGATCCTTGCTTCGAGATCTAAAAGTATAAGTCATTGTTAATTTATTTTCAATTGTCCTTTCATTCTCTTCTAAGTGCACAAACGCCTGGCAACACAGAATTTCGATCCCTTTTACGCTTTAATTTAAATTTGTATTGACATGCTTCCGTTGCTTTGTAGTGTCCTGGGCGATACCGATTCCTTTCACCACTATCTATAAGCAACTACGCATCTCTAGCATTGGCTTTCCCACCAGAGTGTTCAAACTCACACTTCCAATCATTGCATTCACAGACACAGTCATGTCCTCAACAACCTCTGTTTCTTCAGATAATTTCATATCCTCACCTTCCTCTTGGTATTCTAACTCATTCATAGTTATTATAGTTTATTTGTATTTCATATGTGTCCTAGCATAAAACCTCATCATAGTTGTAGCATAGGTTATTTTTCCTTCTTTCCTTTAATTTCTGCAGGAGTGAGTAGTTTCTGGTGGAGTTTTCACCAAGTTTAAGAGTGCATTTGATAGTGGTTGGGTGGATTCTTTGAAAGTGTTTGGTGGGTGTGATTTTTGAAATGAGGTTTGGGTTGTGACTATGTCATATGAGGGTTTTAAGCTTTCTTTACTATTGCATCCATGGAAATTTCTTACTTCTTGCGTAGAGAAATGGCTTGATTTAGACTTATGGGTTTCAAGGTGGGCATAATTCCCTAGATTTCCTCCTTGAGTCCAATCACAAAACTAGCAACAAAGTATGTGTCACACCCTCTAATAAAATACGCTCTGATACCACTTAATGTGACACCCTTTTTGTAATCACATTTCATCTCATAATTAATTCACGTTTAACCCTAACCAAATAAATCATCTTATATTAATATTCTATATAAACCTCAAGCGATTAAATACCTCATAAAATCTTGGTGTAATGTACTTCACTATAGCTTATGAAACGACAAAAGTGGAATTTCTAGGGGAAAAATGCATGCTCCTCCTCTGTGAAATGGGAAAAATGCAAAAAACCTCCCCGTGTTAAAGGAATAGCCTAAAAAAACCCTGTGAAACCATAAACCCTGCAAAAAACACCATCTCCGTCCAAAATTGATGGAGTTTGAATCAGACGCGCCAGACTTGCATTTGGACTTGTTTTTTCACGCTTTTTCAGTCTGAAAGATCTCAATATTGACTGAATTTCCCCTCTCCACATTTACAAATACCTCCTAGCTTTCTTTCCACTTCACACTCAAGCCTTTCAACAAATAGAAGACTACTACAACAAAATTGTTCCTCCTCAAGTAAATAATTTTATGCTTTCCAATTTTGAATATATGTTATAACATATATTATTTTTCTTCTTAATCAGAAATGTTTAATTTTTTTTGTAGAATGTCTTATAATTCTAGAATATCTACATCCAAAGATGGAAAATTAGATTTGAGATATAGAAACCCAAAGTGCTTTTGCCACAAGAATGCATCAATTAGGGTTGTAGGTCCAACCAAGGAAAGTGAGAGAAAATTATTTTGTAATTGTAAAACAAATGAATGCAATTATTTTTGTTGGTTGGACCCGATTACTGTTAACGACAAAATTGCACAGTCAAGCTCAACACAGACAACAACATACGGAGAAGAGGTTGAATCGAGAAGTGCAAACCCAGGGACCATTTTCCAGAATTGTTGTCTATATGCCATGATTTGACCTCATATATGAAGAAGATGGAGGCAAATGAAAGAATTATCAAGGCATTATTTTTTAGTTATTATTATTCTGGTTGTTGCATTATTAATGAAGTAGTTTATTTGTACTTAAACAATTATCATTAAGTGGACTTTGCATGTTTTTGTATTTGTTTTGGCACCTGTATGAGAGCCTGATATTCATCCCAAACAGAAACAACTAAAAACACTTCATTAATTCAGTAAACTGAAAATGCTGAAATGCATCCCAACAATATACATAAGAAACAAAAGTCTGACATTTGCAGAATACCAAAATTCCCAAAAACACTTGACAACAATAATATTGTATTTCATCCCAAACTGAAACAACTAAAGTAACAATGCCAAATGCCAAAAAACACTTCAGTAAATCATCCCAACAATGCCAAAATGCCAAATACCAAAATACCAACAATGCCAAAAATACTTCATCTTCAGACTGTTCTGATTACAGTTAGAATGCAATCATTTCTTGCTCTGACATGGCTTGTATGATGCAGAAAGATTCTTAAGTTGTGCTTGCAAAGTACTTTGCCTGTTTGTTGAGCAACATTCTCGTTGAAATGTTGTTGAACTACTTGAACCAACAGTAATCTTCTGTATTTTGGATGTTCTGGAAACTAGTACCAGTTGCTTTCTTCTTCTTGGCACTTGTGGTAGGGGCCTTTTGTTAGAATAGGTGACCAGAAAGCCAACAGGTTTGGCGATTTGTAACCTATTCGACAACTTGATGTAAATGTAATATTATTATGTGATGAATAAGATGAGTGTTCGTCACCAATGGTACCTTCTTTGTTGCACTCATCTTACATTTGTTAAAACAGTGTTTAACTTATATCGCAACAAAGCCCACATACCATGGATAACAACTCGTGCAGTTGGGCCACGCATTAGATGGTGGTCATGAAACCAACTGATTAAGAGTTGGGTCTGAAACGTTCCAAGTCGAGGACCTCGAGACAGGGCATCGAGAGTCCTATTGAGACTTACTTTAAGAGTCTTGTTCATTGGATGAGTGTCGTGTTTCATCGACGACAGGCGTGGGACGCCTGCACGATCTTGATGGGTTTGTCGACTGGGGTCGAGCCGACTGGACTAACTCACGGGGATCATCATATGGAAGCCTTG
The DNA here is from genome assembly GCA_034509735.1 of Sesamum alatum. Lineage (NCBI taxonomy): Eukaryota > Viridiplantae > Streptophyta > Magnoliopsida > Lamiales > Pedaliaceae > Sesamum > Sesamum alatum. Next base: position 21,871,044 of record JACGWO010000005.1, read on the forward strand.
GAGGCTTGGTCGGTATGATTGATTTTCCCCGGTTCCGATAGTACGGGAATAATCCTCAGACTTGAGGGATCATGGCAGTCGCGTGCACATGATGGCTGTATCTTGGATCTGGCGAGAGGTATTCATTCTGTAAGATGATTATCATAAGCCTTGTCCAGTGCAGTCGGAATGTGTAGCAAGGACTGTCGATTCCAAGAAGAGGATCCGTCCCCTGTCAGTATGTGACAGAGGTATCTCCTATGCACTCGGAGACATGTTCATGCTGTTTGAAGCTGTGGCCACAGTGGTTGGTCGAACAGGGAATAGTTTCCTGTGTCGACGCAATGAAGCATACGTGGTCTTGAGTATTAAGCATAGACGCCTAGTCAAGGATGGGAACCGACGCCCAATTCCATACCCTAGACTAAGGCCGGGAGACGGTAGACGGAAGGATTGTACCCGTACGGAATCGGCGCCTAAATGTTCATGCCAATTGACCTAGTCTCTAGTGCCATGGACCATTGCTAGACGGCCACCCATGGTAACGGGCCCTTGTGGGACACGGGCCCAAATCTAGCTGAAGGTGAACCTAAAGGGTCACACACAAATCACCGAGGAGGTTGAGAGTGAAAGAAATCGGTGGATCGTCCCGGGAGATTAACGCGAATAGCGGAAGCGCGAAATAGTGCGTAATAAAATTACAAAGCATAATTAAATGGAATTTAAATCATGCATAACGTACATAAACGAATCAAGGGGTGTGCCCTTGATTCTCCCGGGCGTTCGGTGTATCTCATGTTCAATAAAACACAACATGGAGGCCATAGAATTGAAACCGGAAAAACGAAATTAAAGAACCTACCCGGTTGTAGTTTTGTCTTCGTTTCGGCTACACGCATTGTTCCCCGTTTTGCACCAAGATCTCAAATAAGAGATCCTCTAAATCATCTCACTCGCTCCACCGGAAAGCAAACAACCCTTGTGCTAGCAAGAAATAATTTGGGGAGAAGAGACATCGATAGACACTATGAATTAACGCAATCAATGTCTCTTATGTTCTTAACTTGAATAAATCAAGAAGAACAAAGTAGTATTCTTGGAGATTAAAGAAAGGGGATGGACGAATTTTAGAGAGAGATGAGAGATGAGAGTTGTAGAGAATACTAGGTGTGAGTGTGTGTTTTTTAAGTATTTATAGGAGATGGAATTCCTATTCCTTCTCAAACTCTTCCAAAGAGACACACTTTGACTAGGATTTTGACCTAGTCAAATCCTAGTCAATTTAGGCTTTGATTAAGTCAAATTAATCATGGCCCTTCATCTCATCATTCTCTAGATCAAATCTTGTCCATCCATTTTGATGGGCTTTATGGAATGGGCTTTATTTAATTCTAAATTAAATGATCCCATGGACTTTATATTAAAATCCTATTTAATATACTAAGCCCATTAATTAATTAATGGAATGGACTTTATTTAATTCCAAATTAAATAGTCCATGGACTTTATATTAAATCCTATTTAATACCAAGCCCATTAATTAATTCCATAGAATGGGATTATTTAATTCTAAATTAAATAGTCCCATGGACTTTATATTAAAATCCTATTTAATATACTAAGCCCATTAATTAATTAATGGAATGGACTTTATTTAATTCCAAATTAAATAGTCCATGGACTTTATATTAAATCCTATTTAATACCAAGCCCACTAATTAATTAATTCACCCTTTTAATCTAATTAAAAGGAAAGCCCATGCTTTGTAAAATTCATAAATCTAATTTATGAACTCAAGCTCGATTATTCCAAATAATTCATCGAGGCTTGAATCTCCAAGAAGTATAATTTAATTCCATTAAATTAAACCTTCTCCCGGAATTAATTCCAAATTAATTCCCTTTCATTTGGTGTAGCGGGTGTGACTCTTTAGGTTCACCTTTCAGCTAGACTTGGACCTACTTTTCGTTATTTCATAACTAAAGTAGTCCGTTACCATGGGTGGCCATCTAGCAACGGTCCATGGCACTAGAGACTAGGTGAATTTATGGTGTGAACATTTAGGCTCCGAGTTATACGCAGGTGCGGTCCTACCGACGCTCGATACGTACGGGTACGGTCCTACTGTCGCCTGTCTCCCGGCCTTTAGTCTAGGGGTCGGTTCCCATCGTTGACTAGGCAACTATGCATAATGCTCGAGATAGGTTTAACTCGACGTAGGAAATCCTTTCCCACTACATCAAGTGCTATGGCCATAGACTTTGTGAGTCTAAACCATCTCCGAGCGCATAGGAGATCTTGCTGTCATATCCTTTGACAGGGGACAGATCCTATCTTGGAATTCACCGTTCTTACATACTCCGACTGCACTGGACAAGGCTTATGATGACCATGTAATATAATCGGTCAAATTTCACCAGATCCAAGATATAGCCTTAGTATGTAGGGGACTGCCGTGATCCTCAAGTCCGAGGACTAATCCCGTACTATCGGAACCGGGAATGCGAGTCATACCGACCAAGCCCGAGTGGCTTCCATATGACGATTCCCGCGAGTCACCTCAGTCGGCCGCTCCCCAGCAGGCCGACCCACTAACACTGCTTAGACGATCCTCGTCACCCGTCGATGAAACACGACAGCAGATGCTTAGTGCAAGTCTCAAATGGATTCTCGATGCCCTGTCTCGAGATTCCTTTGACTTGGAGTATTTCAGACTGATTCGGCGAAACTGATTTCATGAACCTACCTCCAAGCGTAGTTCCAATTTCCCGAAATGTTATTTCAGTCTGTGGGCGTTTGTTGTGACATCGTAACGATGCAAGCAGTAAGTACAACAAACTCATGCCTATGAATCCTTACTGCATTCATTAACATAATATTACTTGTTCACAGATTGACGAATGGTTCTCAGAACAGCCAATACCATTGACTTTCTGGTCACCTATTCTAACAGAGAGATCGACTTGGAGTCAATCTCGAAGGATAAAATAAGCAATTGGATTACTTAAGGGAAAGTCCATTGGATGGACGGGCCGATATTGTATCGGGCTTTCGTTTAATCGGTAAATTGGATTTTCGATTAAATATGAAAAGTTGAGACGTTGGATCTTTTAATTGGATTAAAAGATCAAAGAGAATAATTTAGATGGACATTAAATTGAATTTAATGTTGGGTTCGTCGTAATTGGATTACGATAAAACCCGGTCCGTTAAATTTTACTCGAGAGGAGAAATAATTCCTATTTTGGAATAGGAAGAAGTTGGACTTCTTCCCTTAATTAAACATGGCCGACATGCTCCCTTGGAGGAAGCAAAATCAACCATGTTTCATGCTAGGTGGTATGTTGACTTATCTCTTTTGGAAAGAGACAAATCAACTCCAATCAAGCTCTTCCCTTTTGGTATGATTTGATCATACCATAAATTTTGGTAGGCTTGATTGAAGAATTGATGGAGATTGATTGGAATGAATCTAGACATCCTTGGATGAACCTAGACACATTCCAATAATCACATTAATTATGTATATATATCAGAATATACAACACCAAGCATAAGTGATTCATTATTCATCTTTTATTAGGAAAAAGAGAAGACAAAAATCCCTCTCCTCTCTCTCAACTCTCGGCCTCTCTCCCTCTCTCACACTTGTGTTCTTCACTTGATTTTGAATCAAGAAGAAGAACAAAGTAAGTTTAAGAGAGCACTAATTCATAGTGTTCTTCTCTTAAATCGGTTCCTTCTTAAACCCGTTCTTTTCTAGCAAGAAGAACGTGTGTTTCTTCCGGTGTGGTATGGATCACCTTTGGAGAATCCATACGTTTGGATTTTGTGAGCCTTCCGGAGAAGGAACAACGCAAGTAACCAGGAGCATACACTAAACAATCGAAGGTAAAAGTCTCCTTATGCTTTGATTGATTTATTGTATATATCTATGCCCTATGTGTTTAAATATATGTTTCCAATATTTACACATTCTACATCGAACGCCCGGTTGAGCACCCAAGGGTACACCCCTTGGGATTCATTTATTTAAATTTAATTTAAATTTACACACCATTTCTCGCTTCCTCGCTTCCGCTCGCGCTCCCGGGCGGATTCGCTTGTCCTTCAAGTGGTATCAGAGCTCGGTTTGATGTAAGGGGCATAGATCTATGTGTTTGGTATGATCTCCTTGCTTTTAATGGCTTTATTGGCATGTTAGATTATATAAATATATGAATAATATGATGATTCAATCGTTCGGATTTAATGGACTTTTGGCATGCTTAATTTTGTTAGATTGAATCTAAAAATTGCATGCTTATTTTCAGAAGAATGTTACTGTTATTGTGCTGAAACAGTATTGAAAAACAACTTTTTTTTTTTCTTTTGGTTCGGACGGTAGCGGCCGCGCGCAGGGGCGCGCGCTGTGCGCTGCCGGCCGAGGCCAGTGCGCGGCACAGAGTGCGCACGCGCAGGCATCAAGCCGGCCGTTTTGTGCCATTTTTCGATATTTTACGGAAAATTTGATTTTCTGCATTTTCTGCACAATATTCTGAAAATATGTTAATTTTGCATTTTTGTTTTTGGAATAATTGGATTATTCCTTAAATTAAATTTGCTTAATTAATTTGGGATTAATACATGCATTGGATGCATTGTTTAAAATGTCCATTAAATTTGAAATTTGAATTTTGCATATTATTTGTATGTTTATGCTTTTGTGATATTGGAAATCACTTGGGTATTTGGAATATCCATTGATTATTTATGAATGATTATTTAGAATAATTGTGTTATGTGAATTGATGGAATCAACATGGGATCATCACAAGCGCCCTAGACCTTATGTATGGATGAATGTATGATCATTTATTTTCTGTTGGGTGGGGCCTGCGTGCCTCTTGTTTTTGGGACTATCATCTCTCGTATTTTTAGCCTCATGATGTTAAGGCTTGTTTTCATTATTACCAATGTATTACTTTCAGTTGTAATGAGAGTAGATAGGATTGGTGAGGTTTTAATTTTAACAAGCATTTGGTGTCGGAGACCCCAAGGAGGAGCATCAAGGCATGAAACAAGAAGCACTACAAGGTCCATCGGAATGACAATGGCTATATTATTATTGTAATAATTTAAGACCACCCTAGACAGAACATAGACTAACTGCGGGCTCAGTGGGTCGCATAGATTGGGTTTGTGATCATCCTAACAGGGGTATGCTATGTTTTCTGCATGCGGCGTATTTATTTATCGCTTTAAATATTGGATATTTATGCATGCTAAAACACCATAAAGTGATGAGGTCTCGGTCACACACAAACTCTCATTTGGTTGGACCAAATTAAATATTGGGCCCAGAACGGACTTGGATCAAAATGGTATTTTGATCTGTTCGAGCCTTCCATCCACAACAATGTGGCGAGGAAGCTACCACTACCCAACTGTGGTCTCACGAGTCGTGGCACACTTGGACTAGGGGAAAGCTACACCATTGTTGTGAACGAAAAGATTGCACTCGCTGTTTCCCTGTCTCACGAGTCGTGGGGGGCGACAGTTTGAGGCATGATTTGGTTGATGGGTCGGGCCCATCACTGAGTAACATGGTTCGCTTGGAGACCTCGGAACCATGCGAATAGGTGAGGAAAAATATCTTGGGAATCTCATTGGATGAGAATGATATTGGATATCTCCCACGAGGTCTTCTTCATGTGAATCGTAAAAGCGGGGCATGGAGATTACGCTTGTGGATCCTAAGCCCACTAGGAAATGGGTTTCCGAAACTCCGCTTGAGAGTGGCGGACTTTCGTATAAATAGTGGGAGGGTTAAAGACTAAAAGACCAAGTCTTCAACTTGAACAATAATATTACCATCATCTGCTAATTTATGCTTTACATTTTCATTAATGTAGATATGTCTAAGAACCCATTAACCATGATTTTCGAGACTAACAAATTCAACGGAACGAACTACTCGGACTGGCTGAGAAACCTAATGATTGTCCTCGGTTTCGAGAACCAAGGCTACGTCTTGGACGAGCCGCTACCGAGCGACTTACCGGAGGGGTCCACGCCTGAAGAACGTTTGACGTTCGAGAAATAGCATGAGGACAACTGGAAAGTACGAAGTATCATACTGGCTTCGATGTCTAACGACATCCAGAAGCAATATGAGAGGCTGGACAACGTCTCCGCCATAATGCTCCGCATGAACGAGGTTTATGCGGTTCCAGATAGGCATATTAGATATGCCGCCACAAAAACATTCTTTGGCACCAAGCTTGCTGAAGGAGCGTCTGTACAAAGTCATGGGGTCAAGATGCTCTCCCTAGTGGAGAAACTCGAGGACCTTAAAGCTGGGCTTAACAATGACACGAACATTGACGTGATCCTCCAGTCGCTTCCTCCATCCTATGACCCGTTTGTTGTAAACTACAACATGAACGGACTTGAGAAGTCTATTCATGAGTTGATCAACATGCTGGTCCAATACGAGGCAACAACCCACAAGTCGGCGCCAGCGGTATTGATAGGAGAGGGCCTCATATGCCTTATTAATGTCAAGTTTAAGAGCCATAAATACCTTGTTACCCCTAGTTTTAGATTTTATTAAGTAGTTTAACTCATAGGCAACGAGAAAATTATTGGTAATCAGGCATCTTGGAATAAAAATTAATTGAGAGGAGTTACTCATCTTATACAAAAACGGTTTTAGTTTATTAGTAATGATTTTAGATGGGATCTTGTAGATGCCATTGCATAGAGTAATAGGTCGGCATTGAGTAACTGTTTTCGGCTACTTGTTTGGAATGAGGACTATGTAGGATTCATGTCAGGAGGTATGATGTAATGATTAAGCAAATTAAGAACACATGCAACGACATCATGTTTGACGATATGCTAGAAATATGATAGAAAATTGGGAGTACACGATCAGTGCCCAGAGCCTTTAAGGGGACTATTTGAAAGATTGCCTTCGTGACCTTCTCCTCCATAAGTGGTTGTGAGAGATCATTAGCCATGTTCTCGTTAATATTTGGAGAAATGTATTGCACACCTCAATCTCCTCCTCTGTTAGGTTTCATGATTCGAATAGCTTGGAGAATACTTGAACATCAACCGCTGCTTATATTCCCCTTTTTAAAGTAGTTACCATTATCATCATTAAGCTTACGAATTTCATTGGATCCACGCACTAGCTTTGGAGTGGAAAAATGTTGTGTTCCGATCTCCCTCCTGTAACTAAGCCACTCGACTACGCTGCTAGTAGTAAATTTCACGTTGGCCGAGCAAGCAAAAACTTCTAATCTTCCCGAATTATATATTCCATTGTCTACTTCCTGTTGTTATCGAATTTTCCAAAGTTGATCGATTTCCTTCTCTAACTGAGGTATGCGATGTATATAAAGATTTTTCCTACTTTTACTCCAGATGGTAAGCACACGTGCGCGTGCCTCCATTTTACCATGAAACCACAAGAGCTCATGGCAGCATCCAATGAGGACCACCCTCGCTTTACAACTGCTCACACTCGGGGTCTTGCAACCATGCATCTCGCCTCAAAGCGCCAAATATGGCTCGTCTGCAAGTTGAATCCCGAGCCCATTCTCATCTTTACTAGAACAGGGACGTGATCAGAGTGACATGAGGATAGGTGATGACTGATGCATCGAAAAAGAGCTGAGGTTGCGATGGCCACTACAAGAAAAAGGCTCATTAGCAACGAAAAAAAATCAACTTCGAGCTAATTAGCAAGTAAAAATTCTCGTTGCTATATATTATTTAATATAAGAAATATACTTGCTAATGTATTTAGCAATGAAAATTTACTTTCTAACAAATTTAAAAAGGAATTGTTTAAAATATATATTAAGTAGTGTAGATTAACAACGAGAATCTTATTTGCTAATTAACTCTACGCAGATTTCAGCAATAAATTTTTTCGTTGCTATTTAGCTATTTTCTTATAGTGGGCGTACAACAAGCATGGTCCAATCCTTCAGACAACTTATTGTTAACGACATATCTTATTTGATTAAAATCAACCAGCACATTGAGGTGAAATGAGAGAAATTCATGCTCATGATACAGAAGTCAGAAAAGCTCCTTGTTTATAAGGAAGCAAAAATTGTCATATACCTACAAGAGAAACTAATTAGAGCTAGACCATCCCTCAGGAGAAGAAAGAATAATATCTGACAAATCCTACCATGATTGAATGATTGAGCTATGCCAAGTCAAAATTGTGTTTGTAATATAACAATGACTTATATAAATACATTATAAAAGCAAATAAACATAATATGTATATATATAAATCAAAATTTTCATAAACAAATAAATTATATACATATACTAGAGGAAAATGTTATGAATAGTTATTACATATAGAAAATATATATTGTGTATGCATTAAGAAAATATAAATAGTTTTAGCAATGTTTCCTATGTATACATTTGAGTTTACTCCAAAATTTGCTAGTATATATCTCCAAGTTCTTGCACGCTTGAAGTCGAGGCCTCGTCCTACTGTGTACGATAAACATGGAATTTTTTGATTTGAAATTGAATATTTCAAGTGATTGTCTCAGTTGAATTCCAATTCAGAGTGCCCATGCTTCAACTATATAGACCGTCAATTTGCATAAACTAACATCTTTCAGTTCATGAATAAGAGTGTATATACATATGTATATATATGATAAGGGTTGTACCCATATATATGAAAATGACACAAATAACCCAGAAAAGGTGCTAAATTCACATATGGGCCTTAGGATCCGCGCACAGGACAGTCAAGGTCGCTACATACAACCCAACCCGGATCGAGACCCGCCTCTGAAGACCCAAAATCTAGATCCTTTGTTGTCTGACAGCTTAAGTCTTGAGATGAAGTCACGTAGACCAAGCATGTACATACATTTTTGGCCCTATAAATACACCTATCCCACTGCATTTATGGTGAGTTTTATTGATTGCATTCAATCTACTACTTTACTTAGATCGCACTTTTACCATTCGGACTTGAGCTGACTTAAGTATCGGAGGGTCTTTGACGGGGACCATCCTGAAGGGAACAAGCGGATCCGTCCGGGAGCACGAGCGGAAGCGTGAAAGCGGAATTATTTGCATAAATAAAGCAATTATCACAAAATCCCAAGGGGTGTACCCTTGTGTTAGAATAGGTGATCATATAGCCAATCTTGGCGAGCAAAATGTAACCTATGTTTAGATAATTTCAGTATTTTGATAAATTTATTAATGAATAAAGAAGTGAATAAATTTGGCATTACTTTGTTTGTGTTCACTTTATCTGCATTTCATATATGTTCACTACACAAACAAAGCCCACGGATTGAAAACATATTTCGGGGACTGGGACTACGCTTGGAGGTAGGTCCATAAAATCAGTCCCGCCGAATTAGTACGGAAATCTCCAAGTCAAGGAATCTCGAAAATGGGTACTGAGATTCCCCTTGAGACTTGCACTAAGCATCTGCTGTCGTATTTCATCGACGGGGGACGAGGGTCGTCTAAGCAGTGTTAGTGGGTTAGCCTGCTAGGAAGCAGCTGACTGAGGTGACTCGCGGGAACCGTCTTACGGAGGACCTTGAGTAGGGTCGGCTAGGTATGACGTGTGTTCCCGGTTCCAACGGTACAGGTCAAGTCCTTTGACTTGAGGAACTGTTGAGTTTACCTGTATATCAGGTCTGTATCTTAGATATGGTGAGAGATTGCCAAGAAGCACTTGAGTAGTCGTAAGCCATGTCTAGTGCAGCTCTGGTGTACAGAGTGACAGTAGTTTCCAAGAAACAATTTGTCTCCTGTCAAAGGCATTGACAGTTGAGTCTCACGGATGCTCTGTGTCTTGTCCCTAAAATCTGTGGCCATAGTAACTGAACAGAAGGGAAGGTTTCCCTTGCGGCGTTTAGTAAGGACAGACCGACACTTAGGTCCAAAATGGGTATCTGCATTTTTCGTGCCCTAGACCCTAAGTGGTGAGACCATAGACAGAAGGACAAGTGTACTGTTAGAGCTTAAATGTTCATCCCCGTATATTCACCTAGTCTCTAGTGCCATGGACCATTGCTAGATGGCCACCCATGCTAACGGACGGATTCTGGGAACCAACGCAAATATCATATTTACCTTCTCTCGCCCTACTTCTAAAGATAGATAGAAAGGTTGGAGAGAGTGACTTTATGAAATTATCTCCTTTTAGAATTTTTTCTCCCACACACCTTTGCCCTCTTTCACCGAGGAGGAAAGAATAATCTTCCAAGGCGAGCAGAGACCTAAACTTCCATTACATGCCTAAGCTTGCTTTCTTGCAGCAAGATGATCAGTCCGAGAGTGCTGGAGAAAAGAAAAGAGAAAGTGCTAAAAACCTCTCTGATTCGGTCGGTATCCGACCAAATCTAGCTGAAAGGTGAACCTAAAGAGTCACACACAATTCACACACATTAAGTATTTAATTTAGAATTAAATATTGGAGAAAATGAATGATTAAATTGGATTTAATCGGGTCCTTTATTTTCTTAGAGAATTAATTCCTTTTATTTGGTAAAAGGGATTAATCTAATAAATTAGATTTATTAGAAAATTAATTTAATAGGCCTAGAATAAATATTTATATTTATTTATTTGGCCTTTGGAATATTTAAATAGGTTTTAAATATTCCATTAAATTAAATTAATGGTTGAGATGGAAAAGGAGAGATGGATGGCTAGGATTAATTTGACTAGGTCAAATACTACTTTGACTAGGTCAAAATCCTTGTCAAAATAGTCTTCTTTAGAGTTGGAGTTTAAAGAGGATTAAACTCCTCCTCTATAAATAGTCCTAGCCCCTCACTATTTGAGAAGTGATGATATTCCAACACACACACACACACACACACACTCTCTGCTCTCTCCTCTCTCCCTAGTCACCCGCCCTCTCTCTCACACAACAAGAAAATAATTTCTTGTTCTTTTGTTCTTGGAACAATTGAACTTAGGAGAATTAATACCGTTAATTAATAACGTGTGATTAATTCATCCTCTCCAAAAATACTTGTTCGTTCGCTAGCACGACGTGCAAGATACGTAGGTGGATTGCGTGTTACTGTTTGGAGGGTCTCACATACGAGACTTGGACAAATCGGGGAACAATGCGAGTACCGGTTAGAAGACGAAAACAACAATCGGTAGGTTTCGGTTTAAATTTTCGTTTCTCTTTATTTTTAATCCTATGGCCTCCATGATTTCTTTTATGCTTTCTAATTCATGAGATACACCGAACGCCCGGGAACTTCAAGGGTACACCCCTTGAACGTGTACTTTTATTTTATTAATAGCATGTTTTAATTTTTGTATTTAATTTTTATACCGCGCTTCCGCATTCGTGCTATTTTCCGGGACGATCCACAATTTTTCACCTTGGGTGCTCAACGGGGCGCTCGATATAGGATATAACAATATTAAAAGCATATATTGTACATACAACATAGAGATTAAAGATATACTACAATAGCATAAAACCGAAATTACCTTTGTAGTTTAAACATTTGCACGGCTACTAGCTTTGTTCCTCTCCGGAAATGCTCACCAAGTTCAAACGTATGAACTCTCTAGAGGTAATCCACACCACACTGGAAGAGATGCATGCTAAAATAGGTGACCATGAAGCCAAATTTTATTGAGCGAATTGTAACCTATGTCTGAACAATTTCAGAGTTTTAATAAACCTTGATGAATGAGAAAGTGATGTTCATCTGGCTCATACTTTGTCTGTGTTCACTTTATTGCTTTATAACTGTTCACTGGACAAATAAAGCCCACAGACTGAGATCACATTTCGGGAACTAGAACTATGCTTGGAGGTAGGTTCATGAGATCAGTTTCGCCGAATCAGTCTGAAAATCTCCAAGTCAAGGAATCTCGAGAAATGGGTATCGAGAATCCACTTGAGACTTGCACTAAGCATCTATTGTCGTGTTTCATAGATGGGTGACGAGGGTCGTCTATGCAGTGTTAGTGGGTCAGCTAGCTAAGGAGAAGCTGGCTGAGGTCACTCAAGGGAACTGTCTTACGGAGGACCTTGAGTAGGGTCAGATAGGTATGACTTGAGTTCCCAATTCCAACGGTACAGGTTAATCCTTGGACTTGAGGAGCTACTGAGTTTACCTGTACATCGTGTCTGTATCTTAGGTATGGTGAGAGATTACCAAGTCATAGTTACTGAGTAGTCATAAGTCATATCTAGTGCAGTCATGATGTGCAACGTGACGGTAGATTTCAAGAAAGGATTTGTCTCCTGCCAGAGCGCTGACGGTAGCATCTCACTATGCTCTGAGTCTTGTCCCTGAATCTTTGGCAACAGTAACTGAACAGAAGGGAGGCATTCCCTGCGACGTTTAGTGTAGGACAAGCCAACAGTTAGGTCCAAGATGGGTACCTACGTTTCCATGCCCTAGACCCTAAGTGGTGAGACCGTAGGCTGAAGGATAAATGTACTATAGACCTAAATGTTCACCCACATGCATATTCACCTAGTCTCTAGTGCCATGGACTGTTGCTAGACGGCCACCCATGGTAACGGACGGATTCTGGAAATTCGACCAAGTCTAGCTAAAGGTGAACCTAAAGAGTCACACACAATCCCCACACAGAACGTATTTCATTTAGAATTAAATATTTGAAGAGAAATGGGATGATTAAATTAGATTTAATCGGATCTTTCTTTTCTTGGGATATTAATTCCTTTAAATTGGACGAAAAGGAATTTGCCTGATAAATTAGATTTATTGGAATTTAATACACGGGCTTAAAATAAATAATATTATTTATTTCTTGCCCTATGAATTATTTAAATAAGATTTAAATATTCCATAAAATATATGGATTATTGAGATTAAAAGGAGAGATGGATGGCTAGGATTGGTTTGACCAAATCAAAGAGCTACTTTGACTAGGACTTTGACTAGGTCAAAATCCTAGTCAACATAGCCTTCCAAGAGTTGGAGTTTGAAGAGGAATGGATTCCTCCTGTATATATATATTCCTAGCCCTTCACTTGTGAAAAGGATGATGGAAATTTAACACACACACATACACACTCACGTCTCTCCTCTCTCTCTCGGCCACTCTCCTTCTTTCCCAAGAAAAATACTTTGGTTCTTTTATTTTCATACAATTGAACCTAAAGAGGGTTGATCACGTTAATCCATAGCGTTTGATCGATCCGTCCTCTCCAAATAATATACACTTGATTTTTCGCTAGCACGAGATCAAGATACGTGGGCGGATTGCGTGTACGATTTAAAGGGTCTCGGTATGTGTGTATGTGTGGGATCTCGGTCATTAGAACTCTCACTTAATTAGACCAAGTTGAATATTGAACCCTTCATAAATGGACTTGGACTCTAGGAGTTCGTCCATGCCTTCCATCCATGGCAAAGTGAGGAAGCTAGTTTCAGTCGATAGCGTGGTCGCACGAGTCGTGGCACGACTATCATACTTAAAAGAAGTTGCAGTTTGTCATGAATGAAGAGTACACTGCTGTTACCTATCTCACGAGTCGTGGAGGTAGCAGTGAGTCTATGAATCGGTTGATTGGGTCGGGTCTAACGCCCGAATAACGTGATTTGCTTGGAGTCCTCGGGATCACGTAAAAGGGTGAGGTAGTTATCTTGGGAATCTCGTGGAACGAGAATGGTATGGTATACCTCCCATAGGTTGTTTCCCATGCGAATCGTAAAAGCAGGGAGATCGTTGTGGATCCCAAGCCCACTAGGAAAAGAGTTTCCCAAAAACAACGTTTGAGAGTGTCGTATTTTCGTATAAATAATGGGAGTATTAAATGACTAAAGTCCAAGCATTTAATTTTATTAAAACTTTCGATTTCGTTCTGCTGATTATAGTCCTATTCTTTAAATGTAGATTTAAAATGTCTAAGAACCCATTATCAACCGTACTTGAGATAAACAAGTTTAATGGAGCTAATTACAACGACTGGTTGCGCAATCTGAGGATAGTCCTCGATTACGAGAACCAAGGCTATGTCATGGACGAGTCATTTCCTAGGACCTTGCCAGAAGGATCCACGCTAGAAGAACGTGAGACGTTCAAGACTTGGCATAAGGATAACCGGAGAGTCTGTAGCATCATACTTGCCTCTATGACGAATGAGATTCAGAAGCAGTATGAAAGGATAGACGATATCCCTTCCATTATGGCTCGCCTGAAGGATTGCTATGCAATCTCAGATCGGCATACTAGGTATGTCGCAACGAATGCGTTCTTTGGAACTAAAATGACCGAAGGGTCCTCTGTACATGAGCATGGGGTCAAGATGCTTACCTTGTGGAAAAGCTCGAAGACCTCAAAGCAGGGCTCGATAACGAGACGTACATTGATGTGATCCTTCAGTCACTCCCACCCTCCTCCGACCAATTCATTGTTAACTACAACATGAATGTTCCTGAGAAGAGTATCCATGAGTTAATTAATATGTTGGTGCAATACAAGGCAACGACCAAAAGGTCTGCGCCATCAGTGTTGTTTGGAGATGCTTCGACTTCCAAGACGAAAGGCAAAGGTGCCGGACGTTGGAAAAGGAACAAGGGAAAGGAAAAAGCCATCAAAGCAGCTACCAACACTAAGAGTGTTCCTGAAAGATTGTGGATTGTCCCAGGAAATAGCGCGAATGCAGAAGCGCGGTATAAAATTAAAATACGAAAATTTAAACATGCTTTAATGAAATAAAATAACACGTTCAAGGGGTGTTGAAAGGAATTGTGGATCGTCCCGGGAAAAGCGCGAACGCGGAAGCGCGGTATAATTAAAAATAAATACGGAATTTAAACATGCTTTAAATTAAAGAACACGTTTCAAAGGGTGTGCCTTTGAAATTCCCAGGTGTTCGGTGTATCTCATGAATAATAAAACATAAAAGAATCATGGAGGCCATAGGGTAGAAAATTAAAAGGGACGAAAATCATAAACGAGACCTACCCGTTGTCGTTTTCGTCTTCAACGGCTACACGCGTTGTTCCCCGTTTTGCACCAAGATCTCGTTCTTGAGACCCTCCAAATCGTGACACACGATCCACCCACGTATCTTGCACGTCGTGCTAGCAACGAACAAGTTTATATTTTGGAGTGGATGAATCAACAACACGTTATGAATTAACGGTATTGATTCATCAAGTTCTAATGTTCCAAGAACAAGAGAACAAAGAAAAATAATTTTCTTGGAGTGTGTGAGAGAGAGAGGGCGGACGAGATGGAGGGAGAGAGAGCCGAGTTGTGTGTGTGTGTTGTGTGTGTTGGAATTTCATCATCCTTCAACTTGTAGGATGCTAGGGGTTTATATAGAAGAGGAGTCTAATCCTCTTTAAACTCCTCTTTCAAGAACTCTATTTTGACTAGGATTTTGACCTAGTCAAAGTCCTAGTCAAAGTAGTGTTTTGACCTAGTCAAAACAATCCTAGCCATCCATCTCTCCCATTGATCTCAACCGTTGATTTAATTTAATTTAATGGAATATTTAAAACCTATTTAAATATTTCCAAGAGGCTAAAATAAATATAAATATTATTTAAGCCCATTAAATAAATCCCTTTGATAAATCTAATTTATCAATTTAATTCCTTATATCTAATAGAAGGAATTATTTCTCCAAGAAAAATAAAGGACCCGATTAAATCCAATTTAATCATTCCTTCACTCCAATATTTAATTCCTAATTAAATATCTAAATGTGTGTGGATAGTGTGTGACTCTTTAGGTTCACCTTTCAGCTAGACTTGGTCGGATTCCTAGAATCCTTCCGTTACCATGGGTGGCCATCTAGCAACGGTCCATGGCACTAGAGACTAGGTGAAATATTCAGGGATGAACATTTAGGCTCTAACAGTACACTTGTCCTTCTGTCTTCGGTCTCATCACTTAGAGTCTAGGGCACGGAAAATGCAGGTACCCATTTTGGACCTAAGTGTCGGTCTGTCCTCACTAAACGCCGCAAGGGAATCCTTCCCTTCTGTTCAGTCACTGTGGCCACAGTTTTAGGGACAAGACCTAGAGTATTCATGAGACTCAACTGCCAAAACCTATTAACAGGAGACAGATCCTTTCTTGGAAAACTACTGTCACTTTGCACACCAGAACTGCACTAGACATGGCTTATGACTACCAAAGAGAATTCTGGCAATCTCTCACCATATCTAAGATACAGCCCTGATGTACAGGTAAACTCAGCAATTCCTCAAGTCAAAGGACTTGACCTGTACCGTCGGAACCGGGAATATACGTCATACCTAGCAGACCATACTCAAGGTCCTCCGTAAGACGGTTCCCACGAGTCACCTCAGTCAGCTGCGTCCTAGCATGCTAACCCACTAACACTGCTTAGACGACCCTCGTCACCCGTCAATGAAACACGACAGCAGGTGCTTAGTGCAAGTCTCAAATGGAATCCGTACCCATTTTCGGGATTCCTTGACTTGGAGATTTTCGGACTGATTCGGGAAGACTGATTCCATGGACCTACCTCCAAGCGTAGTCCCAGTCCCCGAAATTGATTCTCAGTCCGTGGGCTTTGTTTGCGTAGTGAACAGATATGGAAAACAAATATAAGTGAACACAAACAAAGTGATGCCAAATGAAATTCACTTCTTTATTCATTAATGATTTATCAAACACCTATAATTGTCTAGACATAGGTTACATATACCCGCCAAAATTGGCTTACATGGTCACCTATTCTAACAATCCCCCACTTGACCTTTAAAGCCAATCACCCATATGCCTAATCCCCATCTTCTCAAGATGTTGCGTATGAGCACTCTGCGACATAGGCTTTGTCAGCGGGTCTGCTGTGTTGTCGGCTGAGTTGACTCGGTCCATCCGAACGTCACCTCTTCCTACCATTTCTCTAAGAAGATGGTAGCGTCTAAGAATGTGTTTGGAACGGTGATGAGATCTCGGTTCCTTTGCTTGCGCTATTGCACCGTTGTTATCACAGAAGATGACAACAGGCTCGGCGATGCTAGGCACCACACCCAACTCTTGGATGTAGTTTCTCATCCAAACCGCTTCCTTAGCAGCTTCTGAAGCTGCTATGTATTCAGCCTCAGTGGTGGAGTCAGCAGTGGTTGCTTGCTTGGAACTTTTCCAAGCCACTACTCCTCCGTTGAGTTTGAATACATACCCCGATTGAGACTTGGCATCATCGTCATAAGACTGGAAGCTAGCGTCGCTAAAGCCTTCCAGAATTAGTTCTCCATTGCCATAGACCAAGAACATTTCCTTAGTCCTCCTAAGGTACTTAAGGATGCCCTTAACGGCATTCCAATGTGCCTCTCCTGCACAGGACTGATATCTGCTTGTCACGCTCAAAGCGTATGCAATGTCAGGCCTGGTGCAATGGACCGCATATTGGATGCTACCTACGGCAGAAGCATAGGGGATGACTTTCATCTTTTCAAGTTCCTCATCAGTCTGCGGGGACTGCTTCTTGGACAACTTGATCCCATGCCTCATTGGAAGGAATCCTCGTTTGGAGTTGTCCATTCGATATCTCTTTAGGACTTTCTCCATATACGAGTTTTGGGTGAGCCCTAACATCCTTTTAGATCTGTCCCTGACAATCTGGATGCCTAGGATGTAGGAGGCTTCACCCAAGTCCTTCATGGAAAACTTGGTTGACAACCATGCTTTTGTGTTTCCTAACATTCTGACGTCATTACCAATGAGCAGAATGTCATCCACGTAAAGCACTAGGAACACTATAGAGCTCCCACTGTCCTTCTTGTATACACAAGGGTCGGATTCGTTTTTGATGAAGTCATATCCCCGTATTACTTCATCAAATCGAATGTTCCAACTTCGGGATGCTTGTTTGAGGCCATAGATGGACTTCTGGAGACGACAGACCTTCTGTTCTTCTCAAGTGACCGTGAAACCCTCCGGCTGATCCATATAGATCTCTTCTTCAACGAAACCGTTGAGGAAGGCCGTTTTCACGTCCATCTGCCATATTTCATAGTCATACCATACTGCTATGGCAAGCAGGATCCGAATGGACTTAGCCATGGCTACTGGCGAGTAGGTATCCTCAAAATCGACCCCAGGTCGTTGAGTGTATCCCTTAGCTACAAGCCTAGCCTTAAAGGTTGTGACTTCTCCATCAACGCCGAGTTTGCGCTTGTAGACCCACTTACAGCCCACTGGCTTAACACCTTTCGGTGGATCTACAAGTCTCCAAACTTGGTTCTCGCTCATGGAGTCCATTTCGGTCTTCATGGCCTCAAGCCATTTCCCGGAGTCGATGTCAGACATCGCTTCCCCGTATGTCTTAGGATCGTTATCCAGAAGATCGGTCGCACCTAGAAACCCATATCTCACTGGAGGTCTGGATTCTCTAGTGGACCTACGGAGGACGGGAACGTCAGTGGTGACTGTGGGCGCTGACTGTATCGGAGCCGGCGGTTCAGGGGCCGGGACTGGCCTTTCTTGAGGTTGTCCTTCATGCCTAGCATGTTGGACTTCTCTAGGTTGGTCAGCCCTCCGTGCGTTAATCCTGAATCCTCTTGGTGAGGTTTCCGCGGCTATTTCTGATGGCTGAGTTCCATCACTTGATTCCTCAAGGATCAGCTCATCAGGTTGGATATCCTCCGGGAAGCCTTGCTCCAAGAATACTGCATTCCTTGAAACAAATACCTTTTGTTCCAAAGGGTCATAAAAGTAATAACCCGCAGTTTCTCTAGGGTATCCAACGAACCTGCATAGGCTAGACCTGGATTCTAGCTTATCTCCCACTAACCTCTTGACGTATGCTGGGCTACCCCACACTTTCAAGTAGTTGTAGGACGCAGGCTTGCCGTGCCATATCTCATATGGCGTTTGGGTCAATGCACTGGTAGGCGCCAAATTCAATAACTTGGCTGCCGTTTCTAATGCATAACCCCAAAACGATAAGGGCAATTTGGTAAAACTCATCATGGACCGAACCATGTCCAACAGGGTTCGGTTCCTCCTTTCAGAGACGCCATTTAACTGTGGTGTTCCGGGAGGTGTCCATTCCGATATTATACCATTTTCTTTTAGATAATCTAGGAATTCGGCACTAAGGTATTCACCGCCTCGGTCTGACCGTAGGACTTTAATTTTGCAGTTGGTCTGGTTCTCCACTTCAAGCCTGAATTCTTTAAACCTCTCAAGAGCTTCAGACTTGTACCTCATCAGGTAAACATAACCGTACCGTGAATGGTCATCGGTGAAGGTTATGAAGTAGGAGAACCCACCTCGGGCCTGCGTCCTTAGTGGTCCACATACGTCTGTATGGACCAAGTCCAACAAACCTGTGGCAAGCCTGCTTTATCCTACAAAGGGCTTCTTGGTCATTTTCCCTCTTAGACAAGACTCACAAGTTGGTAGATCACTCAAGTCCCCAACCTCTAGGTTCTTTGAGTCTACCAACCTTTTCATCCTATCTTGGGATATGTGACCTAGCCTAGCGTGCCACAGACGTGCGTTCCCGTTATTATCTAATTTCCGTTTGTGTTGAGCGTTAAGAACGAAATTCGTTTGTTGCAAGATATAGAGCCCGTTGTGCAATGTACCAAGTAGATGAGCAATTCCACACCTCATCAAATAAAAGCAATTTTTTATTGATTCTGAACTCATAACCACTATTGTCCAACAATGGAATGGAAATGATGTTCTTAATCATACTAGGTACAAAATAAACCTGCTCTAATTCTATGCTAATGGTATCACTAATTACTAAAGTGGCGGATCCTACTGCTTCTGCCGAGATGGCCTTGCCATTTCCGAGCTTCAGGATCATGTCCCCGCTACTTAGTTTTCTGCTTCTTTTCAGCACCTGCAAATCATTGCAAATGTGAGCTCCACAGCCGGTATCCAATACCCAAGAGGCAGAATTAGTGACCATGTTAACCTTGGTTTGAGAAGAGTTTGGGGCACTCTCTCTTCCAATGCCCTTTCTCACGCAGTTGATACATATGTCATATGCCTTTGACTGTTGCTTGGAGACAACCTTTCCCTTTCCTTTGCCTTTCCCCTCTTTGGCAATGGGAACACTCTGAGTGTTCGTAGCTGCTATGACGGCTTTTCCCTTCCCCTTCTTCTTTTTCCAACGTCCGGCACCCTTGCCTTTCGTCTTGGAAGTTGAAGCACCTCCAAACAATACCGAAGGCGTGGACTTCTTAGTCGTTGCCTCGTATTGCACCAACATATTGATCAACTCATGAATGCCCTTCTCAAGTGTATTCATGTTATAGTTGACGATAAATTGGTCGAAGGAGGTGGGAGTGACTGAAGGATCACATCTATGTACGTTTCGTTATCGAGACCTGCCTTTAGGTCCTCGAGCTTTTCCACTAGGGTAAGCATTTTAACCCCATGCTCTTGTACAGAGGATCCTTCTGTCATTTTAGTTCCAAAGAACGCCTTGGTCGCGACATACCTAGTATGCCGGTCCGGGACTGCATAGCAATCCTTAAGGCGAGCCATAATGGAAGGGACATCGTCTAGCCTTTCATATTGCTTCTGAATCTCATTGGTCATCGAAGCAAGTATAACGCTACGGACCTTCCGGTTATCCTTATGCCAAGTCTGGAACGTCTCACGTTCTTCTGGCATGGATCCTTCCGGTAAGGTCCTAGGGAGAGGCTCGTCCATGACGTAGCCTTGGTTCTCGTAATCTAGGACTATCCTGAGATTGCGCAACCAGTCGTTGTAATTTGTTCCATTGAATTTGTTTGTCTCAAGAATGGTTTGATAGTGGGTTCTTAGACATTTTAAAATCTACATTTAGAAAACAACGCGCGATCAGCAGAAAATAAAGACGGTGGTTTGATGAAATAATTAAATGCTTGGTCTTTAGTCATTTAATCCTCCCACTATTTATACGAAAACACGGTACTCTCAAACGTGATTTTCGGGAAATCCTTTCCTAGTGGGCTTGGGATCCACAGAGATTTTTTTCTATACCCCGCTTTTACGATTCGCATGGAAAAGATCCTGTGGGAGGTATTCCACACCATTCTCGTTCCACGAGATTCCCAAGATTATTGCCTCACCCTTTCGCATGATCCCGAGGACTCCAAGCGAATCATGCTAATTGGGCGTTAGACCCGACCCAATCGACCGAGCCATGGACCCACTAGTACCCCCACGACTCGTGAGACAGGTAACAGCAGCCCATTTTTCGTTCATGACACAGTGCAGCTTTTTTTAAGTACAATAACGTGCCACGACTCGCGAGACCACGCTATTGACCAAAAACAGCTTCCTCACTGTGCCATGGATTGGAAGGCATGGACAAACTCCTAGAGTTCATGTCCACTTTATCTAGGGTCTAATATTTCAACATTGGTCCAACTAATGTGAGAGTAGTGAATGACCGAGATCTCATAATATATCCATACATTCATCCATAATGCATAAATAAATCCATCCATAGCAGTTATATGATAAAGAAAAAGCCATTCATCCATCATAATAACCACATGCAAAATTAAAGCCTAGCACGCCCCTGTTGGATGATCACGAGCCCGAATCCTATGCGATCCACTGAGCCCGCAGTGGATCTATGGTCAATCTAGGGTTGGTCCTATACTATTACAATAATAGTAACCCAATCATCATGCTGATGGGCCTTGGTCTCTTTTCTCTTTCTTTACTTCATGGAAAACTCCAAGGGACCTCCGGTCTGGGCTCTCCATGTGGTCCTTCCTTCTACTCCACCAATTACAAAAAAATGGAAACCTCACTCCTAGTCTACTCTCATTACATTATAAAAATAGAAACCCCAGCGAAAACCCGGGGGAGTACATAAGGAGGGAGGTAGAAAGCCTTATTATTCCAAGGCACTAGAAAGAGAGAAGGAGAAAGCAGTTAAAGAGGCACACAGGCCCAACAGAAAATTAAACCATACATCCGGTCTAGGGCTCGTGATCATCCATTTCCATCCAACACACATAATCACATGATCCAATCACATAATTACAATATACCAATAATTCATGATTTCCAATCATAATAATCCAAAACAGAAATAAATGATCATGTGCGCAACGTGTGAAGAATAAAACACAAATATTGGTAATAATATTTTTCTCGTTTTAGGAAAACCTTTCCTCATTATTTTAAGTAAAATAACCCCGGGATTCCAAATCCAATTTATTTTACTCCCAAAATAATGTCTTTAGGAATTTAGGCAAAATTGAACCCAAAAACGAATTTTCAGAATTAATTCAAAATTAAAACTGAAAAGTAAATAAAAATAAAATAATACTAGGGTTTCAAAACCCTAGCTGCAGCAGCCACCGGCCGCCGCCACCGGCAGCAGCCAGCCGGCCGTGCGCGCAGGGCAGCAGGCCCAGCCTGCCGCCCCTGTGCGCGCGCAGGCACTGCCTGGCCGGGCGCGCGCGCGCAGGCCCCTTGCCTGCGTGCGCGCGCGCCTAGCCGGCAGCGCGCTGCGCGGCCAGGTGTTCCGGCAGGCCGTCACGCGCGCAGGCTCCTCTGCCTCGCGCGCGCCGGCCTGCTGGTCGCCAGCCGCGTGCCTGCGCTGTGCGCAGTGCGCGCGCGCGTACACGCGCACTGGGCACGCCCGCCGGCGCGCGCGCGCAGACGCCTCCGTCTGCGTGCGCGCGCCTGGCAGCGCACCTGGTGCCGTCCGCGCGCAGGCTCTCCGCCCGACAGCCTTGCGCGCGCTCGCGCGCATGAGCGCGCCTACCGGCCGCGCGCGCGGCTGGAGGCGCCCCCTTGCGCGCGCGCCCGCGCGCAGCCATCCTGGCTGCGCGCTGCCCCTGCGCGACCGGCTGGCGGGCGCGCGCAGGCTACCCTTGCCTGCGCGCGTCTGCCCTGCCGGCAGCGCTCGGCTGCGCGCGGCCAGTCTTCCCGGCTGGCCGGCTGTGGCGTTTCTCGTTTTCAGTTCAATTTTCCCCCCGTTTCCCAAGAAAAATAGAAAAATACCAACATTCAGAATTTCACACGAATTAAAAGCAATAAAAACAACATGCTTTAATAATCAAGAAAATCAAGATTCAATTAAAACATGCTAAATTACGTTTCATGCTTAAAACGCACATAAACCCTAGGCCTATACACCGAACCGGGCTCTGATACCACTGAAAGGAATTGTGGATCGTCCCGGGAAAAGCGCGAATGCGGAAGCGCGGTATAATTAAAAATAAATACGGAATTTAAACATGCTTTAAATTAAAGAACACGTTTCAAAGGGTGTGCCTTTGAAATTCCCGGGTGTTCGGTGTATCTCATGAATAATAAAACATAAAAGAATCATGGAGGCCATAGGGTAGAAAATTAAAAGGGACGAAAATCATAAACGAGACCTACCCGTTGTCGTTTTCGTCTTCAACGGCTACACGCGTTGTTCCCCGTTTTGCACCAAGATCTCGTTCTTGAGACCCTCCAAATCGTGACACACGATCCACCCACGTATCTTGCACGTCGTGCTAGCAACGAACAAGTTTATATTTTGGAGTGGATGAATCAACAACACGTTATGAATTAACGGTATTGATTCATCAAGTTCTAATGTTCCAAGAACAAGAGAACAAAGAAAAATAATTTTCTTGGAGTGTGTGAGAGAGAGAGGCGGACGAGATGGAGGGAGAGAGAGCCGAGTTGTGTGTGTGTGTTGTGTGTGTTGGAATTTCATCATCCTTCAACTTGTAGGATGCTAGGGGTTTATATAGAAGAGGAGTCTAATCCTCTTTAAACTCCTCTTTCAAGAACTCTATTTTGACTAGGATTTTGACCTAGTCAAAGTCCTAGTCAAAGTAGTGTTTTGACCTAGTCAAAACAATCCTAGCCATCCATCTCTCCCATTGATCTCAACCGTTGATTTAATTTAATTTAATGGAATATTTAAAACCTATTTAAATATTTCCAAGAGGCTAAAATAAATATAAATATTATTTAAGCCCATTAAATAAATCCCTTTGATAAATCTAATTTATCAATTTAATTCCTTATATCTAATAGAAGGAATTATTTCTCCAAGAAAAATAAAGGACCCGATTAAATCCAATTTAATCATTCCTTCACTCCAATATTTAATTCCTAATTAAATATCTAAATGTGTGTGGATAGTGTGTGACTCTTTAGGTTCACCTTTCAGCTAGACTTGGTCGGATTCCTAGAATCCTTCCGTTACCATGGGTGGCCATCTAGCAACGGTCCATGGCACTAGAGACTAGGTGAAATATTCAGGGATGAACATTTAGGCTCTAACAGTACACTTGTCCTTCTGTCTTCGGTCTCATCACTTAGAGTTTAGGGCACGGAAAATGCAGGTACCCATTTTGGACCTAAGTGTCGGTCTGTCCTCACTAAACGCCGCAAGGGAATCCTTCCCTTCTGTTCAGTCACTGTGGCCACAGTTTTAGGGACAAGACCTAGAGTATTCATGAGACTCAACTGCCAAAACCTATTAACAGGAGACAGATCCTTTCTTGGAAACTACTGTCACTTTGCACACCAGAACTGCACTAGACATGGCTTATGACTACCAAAGAGAATTCTGGCAATCTCTCACCATATCTAAGATACAGCCCTGATGTACAGGTAAACTCAGCAATTCCTCAAGTCAAAGGACTTGACCTGTACCGTCGGAACCGGGAATATACGTCATACCTAGCAGACCATACTCAAGGTCCTCCGTAAGACGGTTCCCACGAGTCACCTCAGTCAGCTGCGTCCTAGCATGCTAACCCACTAACACTGCTTAGACGACCCTCGTCACCCGTCAATGAAACACGACAGCAGGTGCTTAGTGCAAGTCTCAAATGGAATCCCGGTACCCATTTCGGGATTCCTTGACTTGGAGATTTCCGGACTGATTCGGAAGACTGATTCCATGGACCTACCTCCAAGCGTAAGTCCCAGTCCCCGAAATTGATTCTCAGTCCGTGGGCTTTGTTTGCGTATGTGAACAGATATGGAAAACAAATATAAGTGAACACAAACAAAGTTGATGCCATGCCAAATGAAATTCACTTCTTTATTCATTAATGATTTATCAAACACCTATAATTGTCTAGACATAGGTTACATATACCCGCCAAAATTGGCTTACATGGTCACCTATTCTAACAGGTGTACCCTTGAGATTCCCGGGCGTTCAGTGTATCTCATGAATTAAAGAACATAAACACATCATGGAGGCCATAGGATTGTAAATTAAAGAGGAATGAAAAATAATAAATCGAAACCTACCGATTGTCGTTTTCGTCTTCTAACCGATACTCGCGTTGTTCCCCGATTTGCACCAAATCTCGTGTTTGAGACTCTCCAAATAGTAACACGCAATCAACCCACGTATCTTGTACGTCGTGCTAGCGAACGAACAAGTATTTATTGGAGAGGATGAATTAATAACACGTTATTGATTAACGGTATTAATTCTCCTTAGTTCTAATGTTCCAAGAACAAAAGAACAAGAAGTATTTTCTTGTAAGAGGAGAGAGAGAGGGCGGACGAGTAAAAGGGAGAGAGGAGCCGAAAAATAGTGTGTGTTGTGTGTTTTGGAATTTCATCACTTTTCAAATAGTGAAAGGCTATGACTATATATAGAGGAGGAGTTTAATCCTCTTTAAACTCCAACTCTAAAGAGGTCTATTTTGACTAGGATTTTGACCTAGTCAAAGTCCTAGTCAAATCAATCCTAGCCATCCATCTCTCCCTTTCCATCTCAACGATTAATTTAATTTTAATGGAATATTTAAATCTTATTAAATATTCCAAAGGCACGATAAATAAATATAATAAATATAAATATTTATTCTAAGGCCATTAAATTAATTCTCTAATAAAACTAATTTATTAGATTAATCCCTTTTATCAAATAAAAAGGAATTAACTCTCCAAGAAAATAAAAGGGCCGATTAAATCCAATTTAATCATTCCTTTTCTCCAATATTTAATTCTAAATTAAGTACTTAATGTGTGTGGATTGTGTGTGACTCTTTAGGTTCACCTTTCAGCTAGACTTGGTCGGATTCCTGGAATCCGTCCGTTACCATGGGTGCCATCTAGCAACGGTCCGTGGCACTAGAGA
Source organism: Sesamum alatum (assembly GCA_034509735.1). Classification (NCBI taxonomy): domain Eukaryota; kingdom Viridiplantae; phylum Streptophyta; class Magnoliopsida; order Lamiales; family Pedaliaceae; genus Sesamum; species Sesamum alatum. The sequence continues at coordinate 21,897,101 of JACGWO010000005.1, forward strand.
CTAGGTGAAATTTCGGCGATGAACATTTAGGCTCTAACAGTACACTCGTCCTTCTGTCTACGGTCTCACCACTTAGGGTCTAGGGTCCGGGGAAAATGCAGGTACCCATTTTGGACCTAAGTGTCGGTCTGTCCTTACTAAACGCCGCAAGAGAAACCTTCCCTTCTGTTCAGTTACTGTGGCCACAGATTTTAGGGACAAGACACAGAGCATACGTGAGACTCAACTGTCAATGCCTTTGACAGGAGACAGATCCTTTCTTGGAACTACTGTCACTTTGTACACCAGAGCTGCACTAGACATGGCTTATGACTACTCAAGTGCTTCTTGGCGATCTCTCACCATATCTAAGATACAGACCTGATATACAGGTAAATTCAGCAGTTCCTCAAGTCAAAGGACTTGGCCTGTTCCGTTGGAACCGAGAATACACGTCATACCTTGCTGACCCTACTCAAGGTCCTCCGTAAGACGGTTCTCGCGAGTCAACTCAGTCAGCTGCTCCCTAGCAGGCTAACCCACTAACACTGCGTAGATGACCTTCGTCACTTGTCGATGATATACGACAGCAGATGCTTAGTGCAAGTCTTAAGGGGAATCTCGGTACCCATTTTCGAGATTCCTTGACTTGGAGATTTCCAGACTGATTCGGCGGGACTGATTTCGTGGACCTACCTCCAAGCGTAGTCCCAGTCCCCGAAATCGATTCTCAATCCGTGGGCTTTGTTTGCATAGTGAACAGATAGATATAAAGCAGTAAAGTGAACGCAAACAAAGTAATGCCAGAATGAATTTCACTTCTTTATTCATTAATAGTTCATTAAAACACTGAAATTGTATAGATATAGGTTACATTTGCCCGCCAAGATTGGCTATATGGTCACCTATTCTAACAATCTCCCACTTGACCTTTAAAGCCAACCGCCCATATGTCTAATCCCCATCTTCTCAAGATGTTGCGTATGAGCGCTCTGCGACATAGGCTTTGTCAACGGATCTGCTTTGTTGTCTGCTGAGTTGACTCGGTCCATCCGAACGTTACCTCTTCCTACCATTTCTCTTAGAAGATGGTAGCATCTAAGAATGTGTTTGGAACGGTGATGAGATCTCGGTTCCTTTGCTTGCGCTATTGCACCGTTGTTATCACAGAAGATGACAACATGCTCGACGATGCTAGGCACCACACCCAGCTCTTGGATGTAGTTTCTCATCCAAACCGCTTCCTTGGCAGCTTCTGAAGCTGCTATGTATTCAGCCTCTGTGGTGGAGTCAGCAGTGGTTGCTTGCTTGGAACTTTTCCAAGCCACTACTCCTCCATTGAGTTTGAATACGTAACCCAGTCGAGACTTGGCATCATCGTCATCAGACTGGAAGCTAGCGTCGCTAAAGCCTTCCAAGATCAGTTCTTCATTGCCATAGACTAAGAACATTTCCGTAGTCCTCCTTAGGTACTTAAGGATGCCCTTAACAGCATTCCAATGTGCCTCTCCTGCACAGGACTGATATCTGCTTTGTCACGCTCAAAGCGTAAGCAATGTTTAGGCCTGGTGCAGTGGACCGCATATTGGATGCTACTTACGGCAGAAGCATGGGGGATGACTTTCATCCTTTCAAGTTCCTCATCAGTCTGCGGGGACTGTTTCTTGGACAACTTGATCCCATGCCTCATGGGAAGGAATCCTCGTTTGGAGTTGTCCATTCGATATCTCTTTAGGACTTTCTCCATATACGAGTTTTGGGTGAGCCCTAACATCCTTTTAGATCTGTCCCTGACTATCTGGATGCCTAGGATGTAGGAGGCTTCACCCAAGTCCTTCATGGAAAACTGGGTTGACAACCATGCTTTTGTGTCTCCCAACATTCTAACATCATTACCAATGAGTAGAATGTCATCCACATAAAGCATAGGAACACTATAGAGCTCCCACTGACCTTCTTGTATACACAAGGGTCGGATTCGTTTTTGATGAAGTCATAACTCCGTATTACTTCATCAAAGCGATTGTTCCAACTTCGGGATGCTTGTTTGAGGCCATAGATGGACTTCTGGAGACGACAGACCTTTTGTTCTTCTCCAGTGACTGTGAAACCCTCAGGCTGATCCATATAGATCTCTTCCTCAACAAAACCATTAAGGAAGGCCGTTTTCACGTCCATCTGCCATATCTCATAGTCATACATGATGCTATGGCGAGCAGGATCCGAGTGGATTTAGCCATGGCTACCGGCGAGTAGGTATCCTCAAAATCGACTCCGGGTCGTTGAGTGTATCCCTTAGCTATAAGCCTAGCCTTAAAGGTTGTGACTTCTCCATCAACGCCAAGTTTGCGCTTGTAGACCCACTTACAACCCACTGGCTTAACACCTTACGGTGGATCTATAAGTCTCCAGACTTGGTTCTCGCTCATGGAGTCCATTTCGGTTTTCATGGCCTCAAGCCATTTCCCGGAGTCGATGTCAGACATCGCTTCTCCATATGTCTTAGGATCGTTATCCAAAAGACCGGTCGTTTTAGAAAGATATATCTCACTGAAGGTCTGGACTCTCTAGTAGACCTACAGAGAACGGGAACGTCAGTGGTGACTGTGGGCGCTGACTGTATCGGAGCCGGCGGTTCAGGGACCGGGGCTGGCTGTTCCTGAGGATGTCCTTCATGCCTAGCATGTTGGACTTCTCGAGGTCAGTCAGCCCTTCGGGTGTCTATCCTGAATCCTCTAAGTGGAGGGTTCTGCGGCTACCTCAGATGGCTGGATTCCACCACTTGATTCCTCAAGGATCAGCTCATCAGGTTGGATATCCTCTGGGAAGCCTTGCTCCAAGAATACTGCATTCCTTGAAACAAACACCTTTTGTTCCAAGGGGTCATAAAAGTAATAACCCGCAGTTTCTTTAGGGTATCCAACGAACCTGAAGGACAAGCGGATCCGCCCGGGAGCGCGAACGGAAGCGAGAAAGTGAGAAAAGTGCGTAAATTAAATCAAATCTAATTTTAAAATACGAATCCTAAGGGTTGCGCCCTTGGGTGTTCAATCGGGCGTTCGATGTAGGATGTGTAAATATTAGAAATGAATATTAAACACATAGAGCATAGATAAAATATATATAATCAATCAAAGCGTAATAAACCGTTACCTTTGATTGTTTAGCGTATGCTCCCGGCTACTTGCGTTGTTTCTTCTCCGGAATGCTCACGAAATTCAAATGTATGGATTCTCCAAAGGTGATCCACACCACACCGGAAGAAACACACGTTCTTCTTGCTAGAAAAGAACGGGTTTAAGAAAGAATCGGTTTAAGAGAAGAAACACTATGAATTAGTGCTCTCTTAAACATACTTTGTTCTTCTTCTTGATTCAAAATCAAGTGAAGAACACAAGTGTAAGAGAGGGAGAGAGGCCGAGAGTTTGAGAGAGAGGAGAGGATTTTGTCTTCTCTTTTTCCTAGAAAAAAGATGAATAATGAATCACTTATGCTTGGTGTTGTATATTCTAATATATATACATAATTAATGTGATTATTGGAATGTGTCCAGGTTCATCCAAGGATGTCTAGATTCATTCCAATCAATCACCATCAATTCTTCAATCAAGCCTACCAAAATTTATGGTATGATCAAATCATACCAAAAAGGGAAGAGCTTGATTGGAGTTGATTTGTCTCTTTCCAAAAAGAGATAAGTTAACCTACCACCTAGTATGAAACATGGCTGATTTTGCTTCGTCCAAGGGAGCATGTCGGTCATGTTTAATTAAGGAAAGAAGTCCAACTTCTTCCTATTCCAAAATAGGAATTATTTGTCCTCTCGGGTATAATTTAACAGACCGGGTTTTATCGTAATCCAATTACGAAGAATCCATTTAATGTCCATTTAAATTATTCCCGTTGATCTTTTAATCCAATTAAAAGATCCAACGTCTCAACGTCTCAACTTTCCATATTTCATCAAAAATCCAATTTACTGATTAAATGAAAGCCCGATACAATATCGGCCCGTCCATCCAATGGACTTTCCCTTAAGTAATCCAATTACATATTTTATCCTTCGAGATTGACTCCAAGTTGATCTCTCAACCTCCTCGGTGATTGTGTGTGTGACCCTTTAGGTTCACCCCCAGCTAGACTTGGGCCCGTGTCCCACAAGGGCCCGTTACCATGGGTGGCCGTCTAGCAATGGTCCATGGCACTAGAGACTAGGTGAATTGGCGTAAACATTTAGGCGCCGATTTCGTACGGGTACGATCCTTCCATCTACCGTCTCCCGGCCTTAGTCTAGGGTATGGAATTGGGCGTCGGTTCCCATCCTTAACTAGGCATCTATGCTTAATACTCGAGACCACGTATGCTTCATTGCGTCGACACAGGAAACCATTCCCTGTTCGATTCAACCACTGTGGCCACAGCTTCAAACAGCATGAAAGTGTCTCCGAGCGCATAGGAGATACCTCTGTCACATACTGACAGGGGATGGATCCTCTTCTTGGAATCCACCATCCTCGCTACACATTCCGACTGCACTGGACAAGGCTTATGATAATCATCTTACAGAATGATTACCTCTCGCCAGATCCAAGATACAACCGTCATGTGCACGCGACTGCCACGATCCCTCAAGTCTGAGGATTACTCCCGTACTATCAGAACCGGGGAAAACCAATCATACCGACCAAGCCTCCAAGGCTTCCATATGATGATCCCCGCGAGTCAGTCCAGTCGGCTCGACCCCAGTCGACCAACCCATCAAGATCGTGTAGGCGTCCGACGCCTGTCACCGATGAAATACGGCACTCATCCAATGAACACGACTCTTAACGCAAGTCTCAATAGCACTCTCGATGCCCTGTCTCGAGGTCCTCGACTTGGAACGTTTCAGACCCAACTCTTAATCAGTTGGTTTCATGACCACCATCCAATGCGTTGCCCAACTGCACGAGTTGTTATTTATGGTCTGTGGGCTTTGTTGCGATATAAGTTAAACACCGTTTTAACAAATGTAAGATGAGCGCAACAAAGAAGGTACCACTGGTGATGAACACTCATCTTATTCATCACATAATAACAGTACATCTACATCAAGTTGTCGAATAGGTTACAAATTGCCAAACCTATTGGCTTTCTGGTAACCTATTCCAACAATCTCCCACTTGACCTAAAGCCAATCACCCATTAACCTTAAACCTCTTATTCAGATGGTGAGTGTGGGCAACTTACGACATGGGCTTAGCAAGTGGATCTGCTATGTTTTCTGCGGAGCTGACTCGGTCCAACCGAACGTCCCTCCTCCTATCCGTCTCTCTAAGTAGATGGTAGGATCTAAGAATACGCTTGGATCGTGATGAGATCTCGGTTCCTTTGCTAGCGCTATCGCCCCGTTGTTATCATAAAGATAACTACAGGCTTAGCAATGCTAGGTACTACATCCAACCCTTGGATGTAGCTCATCAACCAAACCACTCCTTAGCAGCTTCCAAAGCCGCTCTGTATTCAAAACTCTATGGTGGAGTCCGCCGTGGTAGCCTGCTTGGAACCCTTCCAAGTAAGCACGCCACCATTTAGTCTAAATACAAAACCATACTGAGACTTGGCATCATCGTCATCCGACTGGAAGCTAGCGTTGCTATAGCCTTCCAGTATCAATTCTCCACCATCGTAGATCAAGAACATGTCCTTAGTCCTTTGGAGGTACTTCAGGATAGTCTTGATTGCACTCCAGTGTGCCTCCCCGGCACACGATCGATATCGACATGTTACGCTCAAAGTGAAAACCACATCAGGTCTAGTGCACTGAACAGTATACTGTATGCTGCCTAGGGCTGAAGCATAGGGGATGTCCAACATCCTTTTAAGCTCCTCATCAGTCTTAGGAGACTGCTTCTTGGATAACTTAATTCCATGCCTCATAGGAAGGAATCCTCATTTTGAGTTCTCCATCTTGAATCTGTTAGAATAGGTGACCATGTAAGCCAATTTTGGCAGGAATATGTAACCTATGTCTAGACAATTCTTTGGTATTTGATAAAAACATTTATGAATAAAGAAGTGAAAATTCATTATGGCAATACTTTGTTTATGTTCACTTATCTGCATTTACATTTCTGTTCACTATGCAAACAAAGCCCACGGACTGAGAAACGATTTCGGGGACTGGGACTACGCTTGGAGGTAGGTCCATGAAATCAGTCTTACCGAATCATTCTGGAAATCTCCAAGTCAAGGAATCCCGAAAATGGGTACCGGGATTCCCTTTGAGACTTGCACTAAGCATTTGCTGTCGTATTTCATCGACGGATGACGAAGGTCGTCTAAGCAGTGTTAGTGGGTCAGCGTGCTAGGAGGCAGCTGACTGAGGTGACTCGCGGGAACCGTCTTACGGAGGACCTTGAGTATGGTCAGCAAGGTATGACGTGTATTCCCGGTTCCAACAGTACAGGCCAAGTCCTCTGACTTGAGGAACTCCTGAGTTTACCTGTGCATCAGGTCTGTATCTTAGATATGGTGAGAGATTGCCAAAAATACTCTTGAGTAGTCATAAGCCATGTCTAGTGCAGCTCGGGTGTACAAAGTGACAGTAGTTTCCAAGAAAGGATCTGTCTCCTGTCAAAAGGTGTTGACAGTTGAGTCTCATGTATGCTCTATGTCTTGTCCCTGAAATCTGTGGCCACAGTAACTGAACAGAAGGGAAAGGTTTCCCTTGCGGCGTTTAGTAAGGACAGACCGACACTTAGGTCCAAAATGGGTACCTGCTTTTTCCGTGCCCTAGACTCTAAGTGATGAGACCGAAGACAGAAGGACAAGTGTACTGTTAGAGCCTAAATGTTCATCCCGAATATTTCACCTAGTCTCTAGTGCCATGGACCGTTGCTAGATGGCCACCCATGGTAACGGACGGATTCTAGGAATCCGACCAAGTCTAGCTGAATGGTGAACCTAAAGAGTCACACACTATCCACACACACTTAGTATTTAATTTGGAATTAAATATTGGAGTAAAGGAATGATTAAATTGGATTTAATCGGGTCCTATATTTTCTTGGAGAAATTAATTCCTTCTATTTGATAAAGGGAATTAAATTAATAAATAGGATTTATTAAAAGGGTTGATTTAATGGGCTTAGAATAAATTATAATATTTATTTATTATATTATATTTATTCTTTTAGCCTTTTGGAATATTTAATAGGATTTAAATATTCCATTAAATTAAAATCAACGGTTGAGATGGAAAGGGGAGATGGAAGGCTAGGATTCGTTTGACAAGGTCAAACACTAGTTTGACTAGGACTTTGACTAGGTCAAAATCCTAGTCAAATTAGGTTACTTAGAGTTTGAGTTTAAAGAGGATTAAAGTCTTCCTCTATATAAACCTCTAGCTTCCAACATTTGTAGGATGATGATTCTTGAAAACACACACAACACACACTCTCCCCTTCTCCTATCTCTCGTCCGCCCCCTCTCTCTCCTCCAAGAAAATATTTCTTAGTTCTTTTTGTTCTTGGAACATTAAGAACTTAGACGAACCAATACCGTTAATTGATAACGTGTTATTGATTCGTCCACTCCAAAAATTATACACTTGTTCGTTGCTAGCACGACGTGCAAGATACGTGGGTGGATCGTGTGTCACGATTTGGAGGATCTCAAGAACGAGGTCTTGGTGCAAAACGAGGAACAACGCGAGTAGCAGTTGAAGACGAAAACGACAACGGGTAGTTCTCGTTTAAGATTTTCATCCCTCTTTAATTTTCAACTCTATGGCCTCCATGATTTCTTTATTTGTTTTATGATCATGAGATACACCGAACGCCCGGGAACCTCAAGGGCACACCCCTTGAGCGTGTTCTTTAAATTAAAAGCATGCCTTTTATCTTTGTATGTTTATTTTTACCGCGCTTCCGCATTCGCGCAATTCCCGAGACGATCCACCGATTCTTTTCAGTGTATTAGAGCCCGGTTCGGTGTATAGGCCTAGGGTTTATGTGCGTTATAAGCATGAAACGTGATATTGGCATGTTTTATATTAAATCTTGATTGTTCTTGATTTTAAGCATGTCGATTTTATTGCTTTTGATTCGTGTGAATTTATGAATGTTGGTAATTTTCTGTTTTTCTTGAGAAACGGGGTGGAAAATTGAACGGAAAACGAGAAACGACGCAGTCGACCAGCCAAGAGGGCTGGCCGCGCGCAGCCGCACGCTGCCGGCAGGGCAAACGCGCGCAGGCAAGGGAGGCCTGCGCGCCCGCCGCCCAGCAGGTCGCGCTGGGGCAGCGCGCAGCCAGGAAGGCTGCGCGCAGGGCAGCGCCTCCAGGCGCGCGCGCACGCAGACAAGGGTGTCTGCGCGCGCGCGCGCGCGCATGAGCGCGCCTGCGAGTCCGCGTGCGGACGGGCTTTGGGCAGCGCCGCCAGCCCGCGCGCGCACGCAGACGGAGGAGTCTGCGCACGCGCGCCCAGCAGGCGTGCCCAGTGCACGTCTGCGCGCGCACTGCGGACGGCACGGCCGGCAGCCAGCAGGCCAGCGCGCGCGCAAGGCAAGAGAGCCTGCGCGCGCGCGGCCTGCCGCATGCCAGGCGCGCAGCGCGCTGCCGGCCAGGCGCGCGCCCGGCCAGGCAGTGCCTGGGCGCGCGCAGGGGCGGCAGGCTGAGCCTGCTGCCCTGCGCGCGTGCCGGCAGCCAGCAGGCCAGCGCGCGCGCACGGCAAGAGAGCCTGCGCGCGCGCGGCGGCCTGCCGGCCAGGCAGTGCCTGCGCGCGCATGCCGGCAGCGGCGGCGGCGGTAGCTGCTGCTGCTAGGGTTTTGCGGCGGCGGTAGCTGCTGCTGCTAGGGTTTTCAAAACCCTAGCAGTATTTTTCCTTTTAATTTTTTAATTATCTTCATTTTTAATTTTGAATTAATTCTGAAAAATCATTTTTTTGGTTCAATTATGCCTATTTTCTAAAAGACATTATTTTAGGAGTAAAATAAATTGAATTTGGAATCTCGGGGTTATTTTACTTAAAATAATGAGGAAAGGTTTTCCTAAAACGAGAAAATAATATTTCCAATATTTGTATATTATTTTTCACACGTTGTGCACATATTCATTTATTATTTTGGATATTTATGATTGAAAATCATATGTTGTTGGTATATTGTAATTATATGATTGGATCATGTGACTATGTGTGTTGGATGGAAATTGATGATCGCGAGCCCTAGACCGGATGTATGGTTTATTTTCTGTTGGGCCTGTGTGCCTCTTTTACTGCTTTCTCCTTCTCTCTTTCTAGTTGCCTTGGAATAATAAGGCACTCTACCTCCCTCCGGGTTTTCGCTGGGGTTTCTATTTTTTAATATGTAATGAGAGTAGACTAGGAGTGAGGTTTCTATTTTTTGTAATTGGTGGAGAAGAAGGAAGGACCACATGGAGAGCCCAGACGGGAGGCCCCTTAGAGTTTTCCATGAAGTGAAGAAAGAGAAAAAGAGACCAAGGCCCATCAGCATGATGATTGGGTTACTATTAATGTAATAGTATAGGACCAACCCTAGATTGACCATAGATCCACTGCGGGCTCAGTGGATCGCATAGGATTTGGGCTCGTGATCATCCAACAGGGGCGTGCTAGGCTTTAATTTTGCATGTGGTTATAATGATGAATGAATGGGTTGTTTATTTATCGTATAACTGCTGTGGATGGTTTATTTACGCATTATGGATGTATGTGTAGATATTTATTTATTTGAGATCTCGGTCATTACTTACTCTCACATTGGTTGGACCAATGTCAAAATATTAGACCCTAGACAAAGTGGACATAAACTCTAGGAGTTTGTCCATGCCTTCCAATCCATGGCATAGTGAGGAAGCTGCTTTAGGTCAATATGAAGGAGAAGCGGATCCGCCCGGGAGCGCGAGGGAAAGCGAGAAAGGCGAGAAAAGTGCGTGTGATTTAAATCAAATTCAAAATACGCGAATCCCCAAGGGGTGTACCCTTGTGTGCTCAACCGGGCGTTCGATATAGGATGTGTATATATTAAAACATATATTTAAACACATAGGACATAGATATATAAATGAAATGAATCAAAGCGTAATAAACCGTTACCTTTGATTGTTTAGCGTATGCTCCCGGCTACTAGCGTTGTTCCTTCTCCGGAATGCTCACGAAATCCAAACGTATGGATTCTCCAAAGGTGATCCACACCACACCGTAAGAAACACACGTTCTTCTTGCTAGAAAAGAACGGGTTTAGGAAGGAATCAGTTTAAGAGAAGAACACTATGAATTAGTGTTCTCTTAAACTTACTTTGTTCTTCTTCTTGATTCAAAATCAAGTGAAGAACACAAGTGTAAGAGAGGGAGGGAGCACGAAATTTTGAGAGAGAGGAGAGGATTTTTGTCTTCTCTTTTTCCTAGAAAAAGATGAATAATGAATCACTTATACTTGGTGTTGTATATTCTAATATATATACATAATTAATGTGATTATTGGAATGTGTCTAGGTTCATCCAAGGATGTCTAGATTCATTCCAATCAATCACCATCAATTCTTCAATCAAGCCTACCAAAATTTATGGTATGATCAAATCATACCAAAAGGGAAGAGCTTGATTGGAGTTGATTTGTCTCTTTCCAAAAGAGATAAGTCAACATACCACCTAGCATGAAACATGGCTGATTTTGCTTCCTCCAAGGGAGCGTGTCGGCCATGTTTAATTAAGGAAAGAAGTCCAACTTCTTCCCATCCCAAATTAGGAATTATTTCTCCTCTCGGGTATAATTTAACGGACCGGGATTTGTCGTAATCCAATTACGACGAACCCAATATTAAATCCAATTTAATGTCCACTTAAATTATTCCCGTTGATCTTTTAATCCAATTAAAAGATCCAACGTCTCAACATCTCAACTTTCCATATTTAATCGAAAATCCAATTTACCGATTAAATGAAAGCCCGATACAATATCGGCCCGTCCATCCAATGGACTTTCCCTTAAGTAATCCAATTACTTATTTTATCCTTCGAGATTGACTCCAAGTCGATCTCTCAACCTCCTCGGTGATTTGTGTGTGACCCTTTAGGTTCACCCTCAGCTAGACTTGGGCCCGTGTCCCACAAGGGCCCGTTACCATGGGTGGCCGTCTAGCAACGGTCCATGGCATTAGAGACTAGGTGAATTGGCGTGAACATTTAGGCGCCGATTCTGTACGGGTACGATCCTTCCGTCTACCGTCTCCTGGCCTTAGTCTAGGGCATGGAATTGGGCGTCGGTTCCCATCCTTGACTAGGCATCTATGCTTAATACTCGAGACCACGTATGCTTCATTGCGTCGACACAGGGAACCATTCCCTGTTCGACCAACTACTGTGGCCACAGCTTTAAACAGCATGAACGTGTCTCCGAGTGCATAGGAGATACCTCTGTCACATACTGACAGGGGACGGATCCTCTTCTTGGAATCCACCGTCCTCGCTACACATTCCGACTGCACTGGACAAGGCTTATGATAATCATCTTACAGAATGATTACCTCTCGCCAGATCCAAGATACAGCCGTCCTGTGCACGCGACTGCCATGATTCCTCAAGTTTGAGGATTACTCCCGTACTATCGGAACCGGAAAAAGCAATCATACCGACCAACCCTCAAAGGCTTCCATATGATGATCCCCGCGAGTCAGTCCAGTCGGCTCGACCCCAGTCGACCAACCCATCAAGATCATGTAGGCGTCCCACGCCTGTCGCCGATGAAACACGGCACTCATCCCATGAACACGACTCTTGACGCAAGTCTCAATAGGACTCTCGATGCCCTGTCTCGAGGTCCTCGACTTGGAACGTTTCAGACCCAACTCTTAATCAGTTGGTTTCATGACCACCATCCAATGCGTGGCCCAACTGCACGAGTTGTTATCCATGGTCTGTGGGCTTTGTTGCGATATAAGTTAAAACACCGGTTTAACAAATGTAAGATGAGCGCAACAAAGAAGGTACAATTGGTGACGAACACTCATCTTATTCATCACATAATAATATTACATTCACATCAAGTTGTTGGATAGGTTACAAATTGCCAAACCTATTGGCTTTCTGGTCATCTATTCCAACAATATCCCACTTGACCTAAAGCCAATCACCCATTGACCTCGAACCTCTTTATTCAGATGGTGAGTATGGGCAACTTGCGACATGGGCCTTAGCAAGTGGATCTGCTATGTTTTCTGCGGAGCTGACTCGGTCCAACCGAACGTCAGTCCTGCTATCCATCTCTCTAAGTAGATGGTAGCGTCTAAGAATATGCTTGAATCGTGATGAGATCTCGGTTCCTTTGCTAGCGTTATCGCCCCGTTGTTATCATAAAAGATAATTATAGGCTTAGCAATGCTAGGTACTACATCCAACCCTTGGATGTAGCTCATCAACCAAACCACTCCTTAGCAGCTTCCAAAGCCGCTATGTATTCAAAACTCTATGGTGGAGTCCGTCGTGGTAGCCTACTCGGAACTCTTCCAAGTAACCACGCCACCATTTAGTCTAAATACAAAACCATACTGAGACTTGGCATCATCGTCATCCGACTGGAAGCTAGTGTCGCTATTAGCCTTCCAGTATCAACTCTCCACTGCCGTAGATCAAGAACATGTCCTTAGTCCTTTTTCAGGTACTTCAGGATAGTCTTGATTGCACTCCAGTGTGCCTCCCCGGCACACGACTGATATCGACTTGTTACGCTCAAAGCGAAAGCCACATCAGGTCTAGTGCATTGAACAACATACTGTATGCTCCCTACGGCTGAAGCATAGGGGATGTCCAACATCCGTTTAAGCTCCTCATCAGTCTTAGGAGACTGCTTCTTGGATAACTTAATTCCATACCTCATAGGAAGGAATCCTCGTTTTGAGTTCTCCATCTTGAATCTCTTCAAGACTTTCTCAATGTACGAGGACTGGGCCATTTCCTAACATCCTTTTAGATCTATCCCTGTAGATCTTGATGCCAAGGATGTAGGATGCCTCGCCCATATCCTTCATGGAGAATTGTGTTGACAACCAAGCTTTAGTGGTACCCAACATCTTAGCATCATTCCCAATGAGCAAGATGTCATCCACGTAAAGCACCAGAAACGCAACTCAGCTCCCACTGATCTTCTTGTATACACAAGGATCGGACTCGTTCTTGATGAAATCATATCCCCGTATGACTTCATCAAAACGTATGTTCCAGTTTCGGGTTTAACCCCTTTTGGTGGATCTGCTAGGGTCCAAATCTTGTTTGTACCCATTGAGTCCATCTTGGATCTCATGGCCTCAAGCCACTTGTCCGAATCAATGTCCGACATCGCTTCTCCGTACGTCTTTGGATCATTATCCAACTGACCGGTCAGGCCCAGAAATCCATACCTATCAGGTGCATGGGATACTCTGGCCAACCTACGGAGGACTGGACCAATATCAGTGGGAACCACTGGCTCAGATGTCACTGCCGCCTCATGGGGTACCTCACTTGATTCCTCAAGGAGCACCTCATCGCGTCGACTATCCGATGGAAAACCTTTTTCCAAGAACACTGCGTTTCGCGAGACAAAAACCTTTTGCTCGGAGGGATCATAGAAATAATACCCCGCAGTTTCTTTCGGATAGCCGATGAACCTGCATAAACTAGACCTTGAGTCCAGTTTATCTCCCATTAATCTCTTGACATATGCGGGGCAACTTCAAGTATTTGTAGGAGGCAGGGTTGCCATGCCATATCTCATATGGCGTCTGGGATACCCTTTTAGAAGGCGTCAAGTTCAAAACTTTGGCTGCCGTCTCAAGAGCGTATCCCTAGAAGGAAAGGGGTAGTTCGGTAAAACTCTCATGGATCGGACCATGTCCAACAAGGTCCGATTTCTCCTTTCAGACACACCATTAAGCTGCGGTGTTCCAGGAGGGGTCCACTGAGAGAGAATCTCATTCTCTTTTAGATAATCAGTAAGCTCACCACTCAAATACTCTCTACCTCGGTCTTGTTAGAATAGGTGACCATGTAAGCCAATTTTGGCGGGTATATGTAACCTATGTCTAGACAATTATAGGTGTTTGATAAATCATTAATGAATAAAGAAGTGAATTTCATTTGGCATCACTTTGTTTGTGTTCACTTATATTTGTTTTCCATATCTGTTCACTACGCAAACAAAGCCCACGGACTGAGAATCAATTTCGGGGACTGGGACTACGCTTGGAGGTAGGTCCATGGAATCAGTCTTCCCGAATCAGTCCGGAAATCTCCAAGTCAAGGAATCCCGAAAATGGGTACCGGGATTCCATTTGAGACTTGCACTAAGCACCTGCTGTCGTGTTTCATCGACGGGTGACGAGGGTCGTCTAAGCAGTGTTAGTGGGTTAGCATGCTAGGACGCAGCTGACTGAGGTGACTCGTGGGAACCGTCTTACGGAGGACCTTGAGTATGGTCTGCTAGGTATGACGTATATTCCCGGTTCCGACGGTACAGGTCAAGTCCTTTGACTTGAGGAATGGCTGAGTTTACCTGTACATCAGGGCTGTATCTTAGATATGGTGAGAGATTGCCAGAATTCTCTTTGGTAGTCATAAGCCATGTCTAGTGCAGTTCTGGTGTGCAAAGTGACAGTAGTTTCCAAGAAAGGATCTGTCTCCTGTCAATAGGTTTTGGCAGTTGAGTCTCATGTATACTCTAGGTCTTGTCCCTAAAACTGTGGCCACAGTGACTGAACAGAAGGGAAGGATTCCCTTGCGGCGTTTAGTGAGGACAGACCGACACTTAGGTCCAAAATGGGTACCTGCATTTTCCGTGCCCTAGACTCTAAGTGATGAGACCGAAGACAGAAGGACAAGTGTATTAGAGCCTAAATGTTCATCCCTGAATATTTCACCTAGTCTCTAGTGCCATGGACCGTTGCTAGATGGCCACCCATGGTAACGGAAGGATTCTAGGAATCCGACCAAGTCTAGCTGAAAGGTGAACCTAAAGAGTCACACACTATCCACACACATTTAGATATTTAATTAGGAATTAAATATTGGAGTGAAGGAATGATTAAATTGGATTTAATCGGGTCGTTTATTTTTCTTGGAGAAATAATTCCTTCTATTAGATATAAGGAATTAAATTGATAAATTAGATTTATCAAAGGGATTTATTTAATGGGCTTAAATAATATTTATATTTATTTTAGCCTCTTGGAAATATTTAAATAGGTTTTAAATATTCCATTAAATTAAATTAAATCAACGGTTGAGATCAATGGGAGAGATGGATGGCTAGGATTGTTTTGACTAGGTCAAAACACTACTTTGACTAGGACTTTAACTAGGTCAAAATCCTAGTCAAAATAGAGTTCTTGAAAGAGGAGATTAAAGAGGATTAGAATCCTCTTCTATATAAACCCCTAGCATCCTACAAGTTGAAGGTGAAGGACAAGCGGATCCGCCCGGGAGCGCGAGCGGAAGCGAGAAAGCGTGGAAAGTGCGTAAATTTAAATAAAATTCAAAATACGCGAATCCCAAGGGGTGTACCCTTGGGTGCTCAACCGGGCGTTCGATGTAGGATGTGTAAATATTTAAAACATATATTTAAACATATAGGGCATAGATATATAAATGGAATCAATCAAAGCGTAATAAAACCGTTACCTTTGATTGTTTAGCGTATGCTCCCGGCTACTAGCGTTGTTCCTTCTCCGGAATGCTCACGAAATCCAAACGTATGGATTCTCCAAAGGTGATCCACACCACACCGTAAGAAACACACGTTCTTCTTGCTAGAAAAGAACGGGTTTAGGAAGGAATCGGTTTAAGAGAAGAACACTATGAATTAGTGTTCTCTTAAACTTACTTTGTTCTTCTTCTTGATTCAAAATCAAGTGAAGAACACAAGTGTAAGAGAGGGAGGGAGCACGAAAATTGAGAGAGAGGAGAGGATTTTTTGTCTTCTCTTTTTCCTAGAAAAAGATGAATAATGAATCACTTATACTTAGGTGTTGTATATTCTAATATATATACATAATTAATGTGATTATTGGAATGTGTCTAGGTTCATCCAAGGATGTCTAGATTCATTCCAATCAATCACCATCAATTCTTCAATCAAGCCTACCAAAAATTTATGGTATGATCAAATCATACCAAAAAGGGAAGAGCTTGATTGGAGTTGATTTGTCTCTTTCCAAAAGAGACAAGTCAACATACCACCTAGCATGAAACATGGCTGATTTTGCTTCCTCCAAGGGAGCATGTCGGCTATGTTTAATTAAGGGAAGAAGTCCAACTTCTTCCTATTCCAAATTAGGAATTATTTCTCCTCTCGGGTATAATTTAACGGACCGGGTTTTATCGTAATCCAATTACGACGAACCCAATATTAAATCCAATTTAATGTCCACTTAAATTATTCCCGTTGATCTTTTAATCCAATTAAAAGATCCAACGTCTCAACATCTCAACTTTCCATATTTAATCAAAAATCCAATTTACTGATTAAATGAAAGCCCGATACAATATCGGCCCGTCCATCCAATGGACTTTCCCTTAAGTAATCCAATTACTTATTTTATCCTTCGAGATTGACTCCAAGTCGATCTCTCAACCTCCTCGGTGATTTGTGTGTGACCCTTTAGGTTCACCCTCAGCTAGACTTGGGCCCGTGTCCCACAAGGGCCCGTTACCATGGGTGGCCATCTAGCAACGGTCCATGGCACTAGAGACTAGGTGAATTGGCGTAAACATTTAGGCGTCGATTCCGTACGGGTACGATCCTTCCGTCTACCGTCTCCCGGCCTTAGTCTAGGGTATGGAATTGGGCGTCGGTTCCCATCCTTGACTAGGCATCTATGCTTAATACTCGAGACCACGTATGCTTCATTGCGTCGACACAGGAAACCATTCCCTGTTCGACCAACCACTGTGGCCACAGCTTCAAACAGCATGAACGTGTCTCCGAGTGCATAGGAGATACCTCTGTCACATACTGACAGGGGACGGATCCTCTTCTTGGAATCCACCGTCCTCGCTACACATTCCGACTGCACTGGACAAGGCTTATAATGATCATCTTACAGAATGATCACCTCTCGCCAGATCCAAGATACAGCCGTCCTGTGCACGTGACTGCCATGATTCCTCAAGTCTGAGGATTACTCCCGTACTATCGGAACCGGGGAATCCAATCATACCGACCAAGCCTCCAAGGCTTCCATATGATGATCCCCCGCGAGTCAGTCCAGTCGGCTCGACCCCAGTCGACCAACCCATCAAGATCGTGTAGGCGTCCCACGCCTGTCGCCGATGAAACACGACACTCATCCAATGAACACGACTCTTGACGCAAGTCTCAATAGGACTCTCGATGCCCTATCTCGAGGTCCTCGACTTGGAACGTTTCAGACCCAACTCTTAATCAGTTGGTTTCATGACCACCATCCAATGCGTGGCCCAACTGCACGAGTTGTTATCCATGGTCTGTGGGCTTTGTTGCGATATAAGTTAAATACCATTTTAACAAATGTAAGATGAGCGCAACAAAGGAGGTACCATTGGTGACGAACACTCATCTTATTCATCACATAATAATATTACATTCACATCAAGTTGTCGGATAGGTTACAAATTGCCAAACCTATTGGCTTTCTGGTCACCTATTCCAATAATCTCCCACTTGACCTAAAGCCAATCACCCATTGACCTCGAACCTCTTATTCAGATGGTGAGTATGGGCAACTTGCGACATGGGCTTAGCAAGTGGATCCGCTATGTTTTCTGCGGAGCTGACTCGGTCCAACCGAACGTCACTCCTGCTATCCATCTCTCTAAGTAGATGGTAGCGTCTAAGAATATGCTTGGATCGTGATGAGATCTCGGTTCCTTTGCTAGCGCTATTGCCCCGTTGTTATCATAAAAGATAATTACAGGCTCTAGCAATGCTAGGTACTACATCCAACCCTTGGATGTAGCTCATCAACCAAACCACTCCTTAGCAGCTTCCAAAGCCGCTATATATTCAAAACTCTATGGTGGAGTCCGCCGTGGTACCCTACTTGGAACTCTTCCAAGTAACCACGCCACCATTAAGTCTGAACACATAACCAGACTGAGACTTGGCATCATCGTCATCCGACTAGAAGCTAGTGTCGCTATAAGCCTTCCAGTATCAACTCTCCACCGCCGTAGATCAAGAACATGTCCTTAGTCCTTTTTTCAGGTACTTTTGGATAGTCTTGACTGCACTCCAGTGATATCGGCTAGTTACGCTCAAAGCGAAAGCCACATCAGGTCTAGTGCACTGCACAGCATACTGTATGCTGCCTACGGCTGAAGCATAGGGGATGTCCAACATCAGTTTAAGCTCCTCATCAGTCTTAGGAGACTGCTTCTTGGATAACTTAATTCCATGCCTCATAGGAAGGAATCCTCGTTTTGAGTTCTCCATCTTGAATCTCTTCAAGACTTTCTCAATGTACGAGGATCGGGCCATTCCTAACATCCTTCTAGATCCATCGCTGTAGATCTTGATGCCAAGGATGTAGGATGCCTTGCCCATGTCCTTCATGGAGAATTGCGCTGACAACCAAGCTTTAGTGGTACCAACATCTTAGCATCATTCCCAATGAGCAAGATGTCATCCACGTAAAGCACCAAAAACGCAACTGAGCTCCCACTGATCTTCTTGTATACACAAGGATCGGACTCGTTCTTGATGAAATCATATCCCCGTATGACTTCATCAGAACGTATGTTCCAACTTCGGGTTTAACCCCTTTTTGGTGGATCTGCTAGGGTCCAAACCTTGTTTGTACCCATCGAGTCCATCTCGGATTTCATGGCCTCAAGCCACTTGTCCGAATCGATGTCCGACATCGCTTCTCCGTACGTCTTTGGATCATTATCCAACTGACCGGTCAGGCCCAGAAATCCATACCTATCAGGTTCATGGGATACTCTGGCCGACCTACGGAGGACTGGAACAATATCAGTGGGAACCACTGGCTCAGATGTCACTGCCGCCTCATGGGGTACCTCACTTGATTCCTCAAGGAGTACCTCATCGCGTCGACTATCCGATGGAAAACCTTTTTCCAAGAACACTGCGTTTTGCGAGACAAAAACCTTTTGCTCGGAGGGATCATAGAAATAATACCCCGCAGTTTCTTTTGGATAGCCGATAAACCTGCATAAACTAGAGCTCGAGTCCAGTTTATCTCCCACTAATCTCTTGACATATGCGGGGCAACCCCACACTTTCAAGTATTTGTAGGAGGCAGGCTTGCCATGCGATATCTCATATGGCGTCTGGGATACCCTTTTAGATGGCGCCAAGTTCAAAACTTTGGCTGCCGTCTCAAGAGCGTATCCCCAGAAGGAAAGGGGTAGTTCGGTAAAACTCATCATGGATCGGACCATGTCCAACAGGGTCCGATTCCTCCTTTCAGACACACCATTAAGCTGCGGTGTTCCAGGAGGGGTCCACTGAGAGAGAATCCCATTCTCTTTTAGATAATCAGTAAACTCACCACTCAAATACTCTCCACCTCGGTCCGACCGAAGGGCTTTGATCTTTCGACCGGTTTGGTTCTCTACTTCAAGTCTGTATTCTTTAAACCTTCCAAAGGCTTCAGACTTGTACCTCATCAGGTAAACATAACCATACCGTGAGTGATCATCGGTAAAGGTTATGAAGTACGAGTACCCACCTCTAGCCTGAGTATTTAGTGGACCACAGACATCTGTATGGATCAAATCCAACAGACTACTGGCTAGCGTACTTTGTCCAACAAAGGGTTTCTTGGTCATCTTTCCCTTTAGACAGGATTCGCAGGTCGGTAGGTTGTCCAAAATCGTCTATTTCTAGACTCTTTGAGTCCACCAACCTTCTTATCCTATCTTTAGAGATATGACCTAACCTCGCATGCCATATCTGTGCGTTATTAATGATCATCACGTTTTCGTTTGTGTTCTGCAGTCATAATCCAATTAGACTGTTGAAGTATGTACAGACCGTTGACCAATGTACCAAGCAAATGAGAAATACCATCTTTGATAATGAAAAAACCGTTTTTATTGATGGTAAATTCATATCCTCCTTATCAAGGACCGGGATGGAAACAATGTTTTTAATCATGCTAGGTACATAGAAACAGTCATTCAGTACAATCCTAACATGACTACTAATGGCTAACTCTAGTGATCCTACGGCCTCCGCAGCAACGGCCTTGCCATCGCCTAGCCTCAGGATCATCTCATCCTTGTTTAGCCTTCTGCTTCTTTGCAGTGCCTGCAAATCATTGCAGATGTGAGCACCACACCCGGTATCCAATACCCATGAAGCAGAATTAGTAATCATATTAACTTCAACCACAAACACACCTGGGTTGGAGAGGAGTTGTGGGCACTCCTCTTCCAATGCCCTTTCCCTTGGCAATGCATGCAGACATCATTTGCCTTGGACCGCTGAGAACCACGGGCCTTTCCTTTCCTTTTGCTCGTCCAACCGGAGCAACAGGGACGCCCGGAGCGTGAGCAGGGGCCACAACCGTCTTCCCTTTGCCCTTCTTCCTCTTCCAGCGTCCGGCCCTCTTGCCATTCACCTTGGAGGTCGAAGCCTCTCCTATCAATACTGCCGGCGCCGACTTGTGGGTCGTTGCCTCGTATTGGACTAGCATGTTGATCAACTCACGAATAGACTTCTCAAGTCCATTCATGTTGTAGTTTACAACAAACGGGTCATAGGATGGAGGAAGCGACTGGAGGATTACGTCAATGTACGTGTCATTGTTAAGCCCAGCTTTAAGGTCCTCGAGTTTCTCCACTAGGGAGAGCATCTTGACCCCATGACTCTGTACAGACGCTCCTTCAGCGAGCTTGGTGCCAAAGAATGCTTTTGTGGCGGCATATCTAATATGCCTATCCGGAACCGCATAAACCTCGTTCATGCGGAGCATTATGGCGGAGACGTTGTCCAGCCTCTCATACTGCTTCTGGATGTCGTTAGACATCGAAGCCAGTATGATACTGCGTACTTTCCGGTTGTCCTCATGCCATTTCTCGAACGTCAAACGTTCTTCAGGCATGGACCCCTCCGGTAAGTCGCTCGGTGGCGGCTCGTCCAAGACGTAGCCTTGGTTCTCGAAAACCGAGGACAATCCTCAGGTTTCTCAGCCAGTCCGAGTAGTTCGTTCCGTTGAATTTGTTAGTCTCAAGAATCATGGTTAACGGGTTCTTAGACATATCTACATTAATGAAAATGTAAAGCAGAAATTAGCAGATGATGGTAACATTATTGTTCAAGTTGAAGACTTGGTCTTTTAGTCTTTAACCCTCCCACTATTTATACGAAAGTCCGCCACTCCCAAGCGGAGTTTCGGGAAACCATTTCCTAGTGGGCTTGGGATCCACAAGTGTAATCTCCATGCCCCGCTTTTACGATTCACATGAAGAAGACCTTGTGGGAGATATCCAATATCATTCTCATCCAATGAGATTCCCAAGTTATTTTGCCTCACCTATTCGCATGGTTCCGAGGACTCCAAGCGAACCATGTTACTCAGTGTTTGGGCCCGACCCATCAACCAAATCATGCCTCAAACTGTCGCCCCCCACGACTCGTGAGACAGGGAAACAGCGAGCGCAGTCTTTTTGTTCACAATAATAGTGCAGCTTTCCCCTAGTCCAAGTGTGCCACGACTCGTGAGACCACACTTGGGTAGTGGTAGCTTCCTCACCACATTGCTGTGGATGGAAGGCTCGGACAGACCAAAATACCATTTTGATCCAAGTCCGTTCTGGGCCTAATATTTAATTTGGTCCAACCAAATGAGAGTTTGTGTATGACCGAGACCTCATCACATTATGGTGTTTTAGCATGCATAAATATCCAATATTCAAAGCGATAAATAAATACGCCGCATGCAGAAAACATAGCATACCCCTGTTAGGATGATCACAAGCCCAACCTATGCGACCCACTGAGCCCGCAGTGAGTCTATGGTCTGTCTAGGGTGGTCCTAAATTATTACAATAATAATAAACCCATTGTCATTCCAATGGGCCTTGAAGTGCTTCTTGTTTTCATGCCTTGATGCTCCTCCTTGAGGTCTCCGACTCCAATTGCTTGTTAAAATTGAAACCTCACCAATCCTATCTACTCTCATTACAACTGAAAGTAATACATTGGTAATAAGGAAAACAAGCCTTAACATCATGAGGCTGAAAATACGGGAGATGATAGTCCCAAGAACAAGAGGCACGCAGGCCCCACCCAACAGAAAATAAATAAACATTCATTCATCCATACACAAGGTCTAGGGCTTTGTGATCATCCCATGTTGATTCCATCAACTCACATAACATAATTATTCCAAATAATCATGCATAAATAACCAATGGATATTCCAAATATCCAAGTGATGTCCAACATCACAAAAAACATAAATATATAAATAATATGCAAAATTCAAATTTTAAATTTAATGGACATTTTACACAATGCATCCAATGCATGTATTAATCCCAAATTAATTAAGCAAATTTAATTCAAGGAATAATCCAATTATCCCAAAATCAAAAAATGCAAAATTAAATATATTTCAGAATATTGTGCAGAAAAATACAGAAAATCGAATTTTCCGGAAAAAGTCGAAAAACGGCACAAAACGGCCCAGCCGTTGTGTTGGCCGGCCGCCCGCGCGCACAGGGCAGCGCGCGCGCTGTGCCGCGCGCTGGCTCTCGGCCAGCAGCGGCCGGCTGCCCACAGCGCGCGCGCGCGCCTGTGCGCAGCGTCAAAAGTCCAATCTAACAAAATTAAGCATGCCAAAAGTCCATTAAATCCAAACAATTGAATCATCATATTATTCACATATTTATGTAATCTAACATGCCAATAAAGCCATTTAAAAGCAAGTAGATCATGCCAAAACACATAGATCTATGCCCCTTACATCGAACCGGGCTCTGATACCACTTGAAGGACAAGCGGATCCGCCCGGGAGCGCGAGCGGAAGCGAGAAAGCGTGGAAAGTGCGTAAATTTAAAATAAAATTCAAAATACGCGAATCCCAAGGGGTGTACCCTTGGGTGCTCAACCGGGCGTTCGATGTAGGATGTGTAAATATTAAAACATATATTTAAACACATAGGGCATAGATATATAAATGGAATCAATCAAAGCGTAATAAACCGTTACCTTTGATTGTTTAGCGTATGCTCCCGGCTACTAGCGTTGTTCCTTCTCCGGAATGCTCACGAAATCCAAACGTATGGATTCTCCAAAGGTGATCCACACCACACCGGAAGAAACACACGTTCTTCTTGCTAGAAAAGAACGGGTTTAGGAAGGAATCGGTTTAAGAGAAGAACACTATGAATTAGTGTTCTCTTAAACTTACTTTGTTCTTCTTCTTGATTCAAAAATCAAGTGAAGAACACAAGTGTAAGAGAGGGAGGGAGCACGAAAATTGAGAGAGAGGAGAGGATTTTTTGTCTTCTCTTTTTCCTAGAAAAAGATGAATAATGAATCACTTATGCTAGGTGTTGTATATTCTAATATATATATACATAATTAATGTGATTATTGGAATGTGTTTAGGTTCATCCAAGGATGTCTAGATTCATTCCAATCAATCACCATCAATTCTTCAATCAAGCCTACCAAAATTTATGGTATGATCAAATCATACCAAAAGGGAAGAGCTTGATTGGAGTTGATTTGTCTCTTTCCAAAAGAGACAAGTCAACATACCACCTAGCATGAAACATGGCTGATTTTGCTTCCTCCAAGGGAGCATGTCGGCTATGTTTAATTAAGGGAAGAAGTCCAACTTCTTCCTATTCCAAATTAGGAATTATTTCTCCTCTCGGGTATAATTTAACGGACCGGGTTTTATCGTAATCCAATTACGACGAACCCAATATTAAAATCCAATTTAATGTCCACTTAAATTATTCCCGTTGATCTTTTAATCCAATTAAAAGATCCAACGTCTCAAACATCTCAACTTTCCATATTTAATCAAAAATCCAATTTACTGATTAAATGAAAGCCCGATACAATATCGGCCCGTCCATCCAATGGACTTTCCCTTAAGTAATCCAATTACTTATTTTATCCTTCGAGATTGACTCCAAGTCGATCTCTCAACCTCCTCGGTGATTTGTGTGTGACCCTTTAGGTTCACCCTCAGCTAGACTTGGGCCCGTGTCCCACAAGGGCCCGTTACCATGGGTGGCCATCTAGCAACGGTCCATGGCACTAGAGACTAGGTGAATTGGCATGAACATTTAGGCGCCGATTCCGTACGGGTACGATCCTTCCGTCTACCGTCTCCCGGCCTTAGTCTAGGGTATGGAATTGGGCGTCGGTTCCCATCCTTGACTAGGCATCTATGCTTAATACTCGAGACCACGTATGCTTCATTGCGTCGACACAGGAAACCATTCCCTGTTCGACCAACCACTGTGGCCACAGCTTCAAAACAGCATGAACGTGTCTCCGAGTGCATAGGAGATACCTCTGTCACATACTGACAGGGGGGCGGATCCTCTTCTTGGAATCCACCGTCCTCGCTACACATTCCGACTGCACTGGACAAGGCTTATAATGATCATCTTACAGAATGATCACCTCTCGCCAGATCCAAGATACAGCCGTCCTGTGCACGTGACTGCCATGATTCCTCAAGTCTGAACCTAAAGAGTCACACACTATCCACACACATTTAGATATTTAATTAGGAATTAAATATTGGAGTGAAGGAATGATTAAATTGGATTTAATCGGGTCCTTTATTTTTCTTGGAGAAATAATTCCTTCTATTAGATATAAGGAATTAAATTGATAAATTAGATTTATCAAAGGGATTTATTTAATGGGCTTAAATAATATTTATATTTATTTTAGCCTCTTGGAAATATTTAAATAGGTTTTAAATATTCCATTAAATTAAATTAAATCAACGGTTGAGATCAATGGGAGAGATGGATGGCTAGGATTGTTTTGACTAGGTCAAAACACTACTTTGACTAGGACTTTGACTAGGTCAAAATCCTAGTCAAAATAGAGTTCTTGAAAGAGGAGTTTAAAGAGGATTAGACTCCTCTTTCTATATAAACCCCTAGCATCCTACAAGTTGAAGGATGATGAAATTCCAACACACACAACACACACACACAACTCGGCTCTCTCTCCCTCCATCTCGTCCGCCCCTCTCTCTCTCACACACTCCAAGAAAATTATTTTTCTTTGTTCTCTTGTTCTTGGAACATTAGAACTTGATGAATCAATACCGTTAATTCATAACGTGTTGTTGATTCATCCACTCCAAAATATAAACTTGTTCGTTGCTAGCACGACGTGCAAGATACGTGGGTGGATCGTGTGTCACGATTTGGAGGGTCTCAAGAACGAGATCTTGGTGCAAAACGGGGAACAACGCGTGTAGCCGTTGAAGACGAAAACGACAACGGGTAGGTCTCGTTTATGATTTTCGTCCCTTTTAATTTTCTACCCTATGGCCTCCATGATTCTTTTTATGTTTTATTATTCATGAGATACACCGAACACCCGGGAATTTCAAAGGCACACCCTTTGAAACGTGTTCTTTAATTTAAAGCATGTTTAAATTCCGTATTTATTTTTAATTATACCGCGCTTCCGCATTCGCGCTTTTCCCGGGACGATCCACAATTCCTTTCAGTGGTATCAGAGCCCGGATCGGTGTATAGGCCTAGGGTTTATGTACGTTTTTAAGCATGAAACGTGATTTAGCATGTTTTAATTGAATCTTGATTTTCTTGATTATTAAAGCATGTTGTTTTTATTGCTTTTTAATTCGTGTGAAATTCTGAATGTTGGTATTTTTCTATTTTTTCTTGGGAAACGGGGGTAAATTGAACTGAAAACGAGAAACGCCACAGCCGGTCAGCCGGGAAGGCTGGTGGCGCGCAGCCGAGCGCTGCCGGCAGGGCAGACGCGCGCAGGCAAGGGTAGCCTGCGCGCGGCCGCCCAGCCGGTCGCGCAGGGGCAGCGCGCAGCCAGGATGGCTGCGCGCGGGCAGACGAGGGGTGTCTGCGCGCGCGCGCGCGCAAGGCTGTCGGGCGGAGAGCCCGCGCGCGGACGGCACCAGGCGCGCTGCCAGGCGCGCGCGCACGCAGACGGAGGCGTCTGCGCGCGCGCGCCCGGCGGGCGTGCCCAGTGCGCGTCTGCGCGCGTGCACTGCACACAGCGGCAGGCACGCGACTGGCGACCAGCAGGCCGGCGCGCGCGAGGCAGAGGAGCCTGCGCGCGCGACGGCCTGCCGGAACACCAGGCCGCGCAGCGCGCTGCCGGCCAGGCGCGCGCGCCCGGCCAGGCAGTGCCTGCGCGCGCGCAGGGGCGGCAGGCTGGGCCTGCTGCCCTGCGCGCACGGCCGGCCGGCTGCTGCCGTGGCGGCGGCCGGTGGCTGCTGCAGCTAGGGTTTTGAAACCCTAGTATTATTTTATTCTTTTATTTACTTTTCAGTTTTAATTTTGAATTAATTCTGAAAATTCGTTTTTGGGTTCAATTTTGCCTAAATTCCTAAAGACATTATTTTAGGAGTAAAATAAATTGGATTTGGAATCCCGGGGTTATTTTACTTAAAATAATGAGGAAAGGTTTTCCTAAACGAGAAAAAATATTATTACCAATATTTGTGTTTTATTCTTCACACGTTGCGCACATGATCATTTATTTCTATTTTGGATTATTATGATTGGAAATCATGAATTATTGGTATATTGTAATTATGTGATTGGATCATGTGATTATGTGTGTTGGATGGAAATGGATGATCACGAGCCCTAGACCGGATGTATGGTTTAATTTTCTGTTGGGCCTGTGTGCCTCTTTAACTGCTTTCTCCTTCTCTGTTTCTACTGCCTTGGAATAATAAGGCTTTCTACCTCCCTCCTTATGTACTCCCCCCGGGTTTTCGCTGGGGTTTCTCTTTTTATAATGTAATGAGAGTAGACTAGGAGTGAGGTTTCCATTTTTTGTAATTGGTGGAGTAGAAGGAAGGACCACATGGAGAGCCCAGACCGGAGGTCCCTTGGAGTTTTCCATGAAGTAAAGAAAGAGAAAAGAGACCAAGGCCCATCAGCATGATGATTGGGTTACTATTATTGTAATAGTATAGGACTAACCCTAGATTGACCATAGATCCACTGCGGGCTCAGTGGATCGCATAGGATTCGGGCTCGTGATCATCCAACAGGGGCGTGCTAGGCTTTAATTTTGCATGTGGTTATTATGATGGATGAATGGCTTTTATTTATCATATAACTGCTATGGATGGATTTTATTTATGCATTATGGATGAATGTATGGATATATTATGAGATCTCGGTCATTCACTACTCCTCACATTGGTTGGACCAATGTTGAAATATTAGACCCTAGATAAAGTGGACATGAACTCTAGGAGTTTGTCCATGCCTTCCAATCCATGGCACAGTGAGGAAGCTGTTTTAGGTCAATAGCGTGGTCTCACGAGTCGTGGCACGTTATTGTACTTAAAAGAAGCTGCACTGTGTCATGAACGAAAAATGGGCTGCTGTTACCTGTCTCACGAGTCGTGGGGGTACTAGTGGGTCCATGGCTCGGTCGATTGGGTCGGGTCTAACGCCCAATTAGCATGATTCGCTTGGAGTCCTCGGGATCATGCGAAAGGGTGAGGCAATAATCTTGGAAATCTCGTGGAACGAGAATGGTGTGGAATACCTCCCACAGGATCTTTTCCATGCGAATCGTAAAAGCGGGGTATGGGAAAAATCTCTGTGGATCCCAAGCCCACTAGGAAAGGATTTCCCCGAAAATCACGTTTGAGAGTACCGTGTTTTCGTATAAATAGTGGGAGGATTAAATGACTAAAGACCAAGCATTTAATTATTTCATCAAACCACCGTCTTTATTTTCTGCTGATCGCGCGTTGTTTTTCTAAATGTAGATTTTAAAATGTCTAAGAACCCACTATCAACCATTCTTGAGACAAACAAATTCAATGGAACAAATTACAACGACTGGTTGCGCAATCTCAGGATAGTCCTAGATTACGAGAACCAAGGCTACGTCATGGACGAGCCTCTCCCTAGGACCTTACCAGAAGGATCCACGCCAGAAGAACGTGAGACGTTCGAGACTTGGCATAAGGATAAACCGGAAGGTCCGTAGCGTCATACTTGCTTCGATGACCAATGAGATTCAGAAGCAATATGAAAGGCTAGACGATGTCCCTTCCATTATGGCTCGCCTTAAGGATTGCTATGCAGTCCCGGACCGGCATACTAGGTATGTCGCGACCAAGGCGTTCTTTGGAACTAAAATGACAGAAGGATCCTCTGTACAAGAGCATGGGGTTAAAATGCTTACCCTAGTGGAAAAGCTCGAGGATCTAAAGGCAGGTCTCGATAACGAAACGTACATAGATGTGATCCTTCAGTCACTCCCACCCTCCTTCGACCAATTTATCGTCAACTATATAACATTGAATACACTTGAGAAGGGCATTCATGAGTTTGATCAATATGTTGGTGCAATACGAGGCAACGACTAAGAAGTCCACGCCTTCGGTATTGTTTGGAGGTGCTTCAACTTCCAAGACGAAAGGCAAGGGTGCCGGACGTTGGAAAAAGAAGAAGGGGAAGGGAAAAGCCGTCATAGCAGCTACGAACACTCAGAGTGTTCCCATTGCCAAAGAGGGGAAAGGCAAAGGAAAGGGAAAGGTTGTCTCCAAGCAACAGTCAAAGGCATATGACATATGTATCAACTGCCGTGAGAAAGGGCATTGGAAGAGAGAGTGCCCAAACTCTTCTCAAACCAAGGTATATTTGTGATTGAGGTTAACATGGTCACTAATTCTGCCTCTTGGGTATTGGATACCGGCTGTGGAGCTCACATTTGCAATGATTTGCAGGTGCTGAAAAGAAGCAGAAAACTAAGTAGCGGTGACATGATCCTGAAGCTCGGAAATGGCAAGGCCATCTCGGCAGAAGCAGTAGGATCCGCCACTTTAGTAATTAGTGATACCATTAGCATAGAATTAGAGCAGGTTTATTTTGTACCTAGTATGATTAAGAACATCATTTCCATTCCATTGTTGGACAATAGTGGTTATGAGTTCAGAATCAATAAAAATTGCTTTTATTTGATGAGGTGTGGAATTGTTCATCTACTTGGTACATTGCATAACGGGCTCTATATCTTGCAACAAACAAATTTCGTTCTTAACGCTCAACACAAACGGAAATTAGATAATAACGGGAACGCACGTCTGTGGCACGCTAGGCTAGGTCACATATCCCAAGATAGGATGAAAAGGTTGGTAGACTCAAAGAACCTAGAGGTTGGGGACTTGAGTGATCTACCAACTTGTGAGTCTTGTCTAAGAGGGAAAATGACCAAGAAGCCCTTTGTAGGACAAAGCAGGCTTGCCACAGGTCTGTTGGATTTGGTCCATACAGACGTATGTGGACCACTAAGGACGCAGGCCCGAGGTGGGTTCTCCTACTTCATAACCTTCACCGATGACCATTCACGGTACGGTTATGTTTACCTGATGAGGTACAAGTCTGAAGCTCTTGAGAGGTTTAAAGAATTCAGGCTTGAAGTAGGAGAACCAGACCAACTGCAAAATTAAAGTCCTACGGTCAGACCGAGGCGGTGAATACCTTAGTGCCGAATTCCTAAATTATCTAAAAGAAAATGGTTATAATATCGGAATGGACACCTCCCGGAACACCACAGTTAAATGGCGTCTCTGAAAGGAGGAACCGAACCCTGTTGGACATGGTTCGGTCCATGATGAGTTTTACCAAATTGCCCTTATCGTTTTGGGGTTATGCATTAGAAAACGGCAGCCAAGTTGTTGAATTTGGCGCCTACCAGTGCATTGACCCAAACGCCATATGAGATATGGCACGGCAAGCCTGCGTCCTAACAACTACTTGAAAGTGTGGGGTAGCCCCGCATACGTCAAGAGGTTAGTGGGAGATAAGCTAGAATCCAGGTCTAGCCTATGCAGGTTCGTTGGATACCCTAGAGAAACTGCGGGTTATTACTTTTATGACCCTTTGGAAACAAAAGGTATTTGTTTCAAGGAATGCAGTATTCTTGGAGCAAGGCTTCCCGGAGGATATCCAACCTGATGAGCTGATCCTTGAGGAATCAAAGTGATGGAACTCAGCCATCAGAAATAGCCGCGGAAACCTCACCAAGAGGATTCAGGATTAACGCACGGAGGGCTGACCAACCTAGAGAAGTCCAACATGCTAGCATGAAGGACAACCTCAAGAAAGGCCAGTCCCGGCCCCTGAACCGCCGGCTCCGATACAGTCAGCGCCCACAGTCACCACTGACGTTCCCGTCCTCCGTAGGTCCACTAGAGAATCCAGACCTCCAGTGAGATATGGGTTTCTAGGTGCGACCGATCTTCTGGATAACGATCCTAAGACATACGGGGAAGCGATGTCTGACATCGACTCCGGGAAATGGCTTGAGGCCATGAAGACCGAAATGGACTCCATGAGCGAGAACCAAGTTTGGAGACTTGTAGATCCACCGAAAGGTGTTAAGCCAGTGGGCTGTAAGTGGGTCTACAAGCGCAAACTCGGCGTTGATGGAGAAGTCACAACCTTTAAGGCTAGGCTTGTAGCTAAGGGATACACTCAACGACCCGGGGTCGATTTTGAGGATACCTACTCGCCAGTAGCCATGGCTAAGTCCATTCGGATCCTGCTTGCCATAGCAGCATGGTATGACTATGAAATATGGCAGATGGACGTGAAAACGGCCTTCCTCAACGGTTTCGTTGAAGAAGAGATCTATATGGATCAGCCGGAGGGTTTCACGGTCACTGGAGAAGAACAGAAGGTCTGTCGTCTCCAGAAGTCCATCTATGGCCTCAAACAAACATCCCGAAGTTGGAACATTCGATTTGATGAAGTAATACGGGGATATGACTTCATCAGAAACGAATCTGACCCTTGTGTATACAAGAAGGTCAGTGGGAGCTCTATAGTGTTCCTAGTGCTTTACGTGGATGACATTCTGCTCATTGGTAATGACGTCAGAATGTTAGGAAACACAAAAGCATGGTTGTCAACCAAGTTTTCCATGAAGGACTTGGGTGAAGCCTCCTACATCCTAGGCATCCAGATTGTCAGGGACAGATCTAAAAGGATGTTAGGGCTCACCCAAAACTCGTATATGGAGAAAGTCCTAAAGAGATATCGAATGGACAACTCCAAACGAGGATTCCTTCTAATGAGGCATGGGATCAAGTTGTCCAAGAAGCAGTCCCCGCAGACTGATGAGGAACTTGAAAAGATGAAAGTCATCCCCTATGCTTCTGCCGTAGGTAGCATCCAATATGCGGTCCATTGCACCAGACCTGACATTGCATACGCTTTGAGCGTGACAAGCAGATATCAGTCCTGTGCAGGAGAGGCACATTGGAATGCCGTTAAGGGCATCCTTAAGTACCTTAGGAGGACTAAGGAAATGTTCTTGGTCTCTGGCAATGGAGAACTAATTCTGGAAGGCTTTAGCGACGCTAGCTTCCAGTCTGATGACGATGATGCCAAGTCTCAATCGGGGTATGTATTCAAACTCAACGGGGGAGTAGTGGCTTGGAAAAGTTCCAAGCAAGCAACCACTGCTGACTCCACCACTGAGGTTGAATACATAGCAGCTTCAGAAGCTGCTAAGGAAGCGGTTTGGATGAGAAACTACATCCAAGAGTTGGGTGTGGTGCCTAGCATCGCCGAGCCTGTTGTCATCTTCTGTGATAACAACGGTGCAATAGCGCAAGCAAAGGAACCGAGATCTCATCACCGTTCCAAACACATTCTTAGACGCTACCATCTTCTTAGAGAAATGGTAGGAAGAGGTGACGTTCGGATGGACCGAGTCAACTCAGCAGACAACACAGCAGACCCGCTGACAAAGCCTATGTCGCAGAGTGCTCATACGCAACATCTTGAGAAGATGGGGATTAGGCATATGGGTGATTGGCTTTAAAGGTCAAGTGGGAGATTGTTAGAATAGGTGACCATGTAAGCCAATTTTGGCGGGTATATGTAACCTATGTCTAGACAATTATAGGTGTTTGATAAATCATTAATGAATAAAGAAGTGAATTTCATTTGGCATCACTTTGTTTGTGTTCACTTATATTTGTTTTCCATATCTGTTCACTACGCAAACAAAGCCCACGGACTGAGAATCAATTTCGGGGACTGGGACTACGCTTGGAGGTAGGTCCATGGAATCAGTCTTCCCGAATCAGTCCGGAAATCTCTAAGTCAAGGAATCCCGAAAATGGGTACCGGGATTCCATTTGAGACTTGCACTAAGCACCTGCTGTTGTGTTTCATCGACGGGTGACGAGGGTCGTCTAAGCAGTGTTAGTGGGTTAGCATGCTAGGACGCAGCTGACTGAGGTGACTCGTGGGAACCGTCTTACGGAGGACCTTGAGTATGGTCTGCTAGGTATGACGTATATTCCCGGTTCCGACGGTACAGGTCAAGTCCTTTGACTTGAGGAATTGCTGAGTTTACCTGTACATCAGGGCTGTATCTTAGATATGGTGAGAGATTGCCAGAATTCTCTTTGGTAGTCATAAGCCATGTCTAGTGCAGTTCTGGTGTGCAAAGTGACAGTAGTTTCCAAGAAAGGATCTATCTCCTGTCAATAGGTTTTGGCAGTTGAGTCTCATGTATACTCTAGGTCTTGTCCCTAAAACTGTGGCCACAGTGACTGAACAGAAGGGAAGGATTCCCTTGTGGCGTTTAGTGAGGACAGACCGACACTTAGGTCCAAAATAGGTACCTTCATTTTTCGTGCCCTAGACTCTAAGTGATGAGATCGAAGACAGAAGGAGAAGTGTACTGTTAGAGCCTAAATGTTCATCCCTGAATATTTCACCTAGTCTCTAGTGCCATGGACCGTTGCTAGATGGCCACCCATGGTAACGGAAGGATTCTAGGAATCCGACCAAGTCTAGCTGAAAGGTGAACCTAAAGAGTCACACACTATCCACACACATTTAGATATTTAATTAGGAATTAAATATTGGAGTGAAGGAATGATTAAATTGGATTTAATCGGGTCCTTTATTTTTCTTGGAGAAATAATTCCTTCTATTAGATATAAGGAATTAAATTGATAAATTAGATTTATCAAAGGGATTTATTTAATGGGCTTAAATAATATTTATATTTATTTTAGCCTCTTGGAAATATTTAAATAGGTTTTAAATATTCCATTAAATTAATTAAATCAACGGTTGAGATCAATGGGAGAGATGGATGGCTAGGATTGTTTTGACTAGGTCAAAACACTACTTTGACTAGGACTTTAACTAGGTCAAAATCCTAGTCAAAATAGAGTTCTTGAAAGAGGAGTTTAAAGAGGATTAGACTCCTCTTCTATATAAACCCCTAGCATCCTACAAGTTGAAGGATGATGAAATTCCAACACACACAACACACACACACAAACTCGGCTCTCTCTCCCTCTATCTCGTCCGCCCTCTCTCTCTCACACACTCCAAGAAAATTATTTTTCTTTGTTCTCTTGTTCTTGGAACATTAGAACTTGATGAATCAATACCGTTAATTCATAACGTGTTGTTGATTCATCCACTCCAAAATATAAACTTGTTCGTTGCTAGCACGACGTGCAAGATACGTGGGTGGATCGTGTGTCACGATTTGGAGGGTCTCAAGAACGAGATCTTGGTGCAAAACGGGTAACAACGCGTGTAGCCGTTGAAGACGAAAACGACAACGGGTAGGTCTCGTTTATGATTTTCGTCCCTTTTAATTTTCTACCCTATGGCCTCCATGATTCTTTTATGTTTTATTATTCATGAGATACACCGAACACCCGGGAATTTCAAAGGCACACCCTTTGAAACGTGTTCTTTAATTTAAAGCATGTTTAAATTTCGTATTTATTTTTAATTATACCGCGCTTCCGCATTCGCGCTTTTCCCGGGACGATCCACAATTCCTTTCAGGTCCGACCGAAGGGCTTTGATCTTTCGACCGGTTTGGTTCTCTACTTCAAGTCTGTATTCCTTAAACCTTCCAAAGGAATCAGACTTGTACCTCATCAGGTAAACATAACCATACCGTGAGTGATCATCGGTAAAGGTTATGAAGTACGAGTACCCACCTCTAGCCTGAGTATTTAGTGGACCACAAACATCTGTATGGATCAAATCCAACAGACCACTGGCTAGCGTACTTTGTCCAACAAAGGGTTTCTTGGTCATCTTTCCCTTTAGACAGGATTCGCAGGTCGGTTGGTTTTCCAAATCGTCTATTTCTAGACTCTTTGAGTCCACCAACCTTCTTATCCTATCTTTAGAGATATGACCTAACCTCGCATGCCATATCTGTGCGTTATTATGATCATTACGTTTTCGTTTGTGTTCTGCAGTCATAATCCAATTAGACTGTTGAAGTATGTACAGACCGTTGACCAATGTACCAAGCAAATGAGAAATACCATCTTTGATAATGAAAAAACCGTTTTTATTGATGGTAAATTCATATCCCTCCTTATCAAGGACCGGGATGGAAACAATATTTTTAATCATGCTAGGTACATAGAAACAGTCGTTCACAACAATCCTAACATGACTACTAATGGCTAACTCTAGTGATCCTACGGCCTCCGCAGCAACGGCCTTGCCATCGCCTAGCCTCAGGATCATCTCATCCTTGGTTAGCCTTCTACTTCTTTGCAGTGCCTGCAGATCACTGCACATGTGAGCACCACACCCGGTATCCAATACCCATGAAGCAGAATTAGTAATCATATTAACTTCAACCACAAACACACCTGGGTTGGAGAGGAGTTGTGGGCACTCCCTCTTTCAATGCCCTTTCCCTTGGCAATGCATGCAGACATCATTTGCCTTGGACCGCTGAGAACCACGGGCCTTCCCTTTCCCTTTGCTTGGTCCAACCGGAGCAACAGGGACGCTCGGAGCGTGAGCAGGGGCCACAACCGTCTTCCCTTTGCCCTTCTTCCTCTTCCAGCGTCCGGACCTCTTGCCATTCGCCTTGTAAGTCGAAGCCTCTCCTATCAATACCGCCAGCGCCGACTTGTGGGTCGTTGCCTCGTATTGGACCAGCATATTGATCAACTCATGAATAGACTTCTCAAGTCCGTTCATGTTGTAGTTTACAACAAACGGGTCATAGGATGGAGGAAACGACTGGAGGATCACGTCAATGTACGTATCATTGTTAAGCCCAGCTTTAAGGTCCTCGAGTTTCTCCACTAGGGAGAGCATCTTGACCCCATGACTCTGTACAGACGCTCCTTCAACGAGCTTGGTGCCAAAGAATGCTTTTGTGGCGGCATATCTAATATGCCTATTCGGAACCGCATAAACCTCGTTCATGCGGAGCATTATGGCAGAGACGTTGTCCAGCCTCTCATACTGCTTCTGGATGTCGTTAGACATCGAAGCCAGTATGATACTGCGTACTTTCCGATTGTCCTCATGCCATTTCTCGAACGTCAAACGTTCTTCAGGCGTGGACCCCTCTGGTAAGTTGCTCGGTGGCGGCTCGTCCAAGATGTAGCCTTGGTTCTCGAAACCGAGGACAATCCTCAGGTTTCTCAGCCAGTCCGAGTAGTTCGTTTCGTTGAATTTGTTAGTCTCAATAATAATAGTTAACGGGTTCTTAGACATATCTACATTAATGAAAATGTAAAGCAGAAATTAGCAGATGATGGTAATATTATTGTTCAAGTTGAAGACTTGGTCTTTTAGTCTTTAACCCTCCCACTATTTATACGAAAGTCCGCCACTCTCAAGCGGGAGTTTCGGGAAACCATTTCCTAGTGGGCTTGGGATCCACAAGCGTAATCTCCATGCCCCGCTTTTACGATTCACATGAAGAAGACCTTGTGGGAGATATCCAATATCATTCTCATCCAATGAGATTCCCAAGATATTTTGCCTCACCTATTCACATGGTCCCGAGGACTCCAAGCGAACCATGTTACTCAGTGTTGGGCCCGACCCATCAACCAAATCATGCCTCAACTGTCGCCCCCCACGACTCGTGAGACAGGGAAACAGCGAGCGCAATCTTTTTGTTCACAACAATAGTGCAGCTTTCCCCTATTCCAAGTGTGCCACGACTCGTGAGACCACACTTGGGTAGTGGTAGCTTCCTCACCACATTGCTGTGGATGGAAGGCTCGGACAGACCAAAATACCATTTTGATCCAAGTCCGTTCTGGGCCTAATATTTAATTTGGTCCAACCAAATGAGAGTTTAAATGTGACCGAGACCTCATCCCATTATGGTGTTTTAGCATGCATAAATATGCAATATTTAAAGCAATAAATAAATACGCCGCATGCAGAAAACATAGCATACCCCTATTAGGATGATCACAAGCCCAACCTATGCGACCCACTGAGCCCGCAGTGAGTCTATGGTCTGTCTAGGGTGGTCCTAAATTATTACAATAATAATAAACCCATTGTCATTCCAATGGGCCTTGAAGTGCTTCTTGTTTCACGCCTTGATGCTCCTCCTTGGGGTCTCCAACTCCAGTTGCTTGTTAAAATTGAAACCTCACCAATCCTATCTACTCTCATTACAACTGAAAGTAATACATATGTAATAAAGAAAACAAGCCTTAACATCATGAGGGTGAAAATACGGGAGATGATAGTCCCAAAAACAAGAGGCATGCAGGCCCCACCCAACAGAAAATAAATAAACATTCATTCATCCATACACAAGGTCTACGGCTTCGTGATCATCCCATGTTGATTCCATCAACTCACATAACATAATTATTCCAAATAATCATGCATAAATAACCAATGGATATTCCAAATACCCAAGTGATGTCCAACATCACAAAAGCATAAATATACAAATAATATGCAAAATTCAAATTTGAAATTTAATGGACATTTTAAACAATGCATCCAATGCATGTATTAATTCCAAATTAATTAAGCAAATTTAATTCAAGGAATAATCCAATTATCCCAAAATCAAAAATGCAAAATTAACATATTTTCAGAATATTGTTCAGAAAATACAGAAAATCGAATTTTTCGGAAAAAAGTCGAAAAACGGCACAAAACGGCCCAGCCGTTGTGCTGGCCGGCCGGCCGCGCAGACCCTCGGCTAGCAGCGGCCGGCTGCGCACAGCACGCGCGCGCAGGCGCCCGCCTGCGCGCGGCCACTGCCGGCCCGACCAAAAATTTTTTTTTTTTTTTTGTGTTTTTCGAAACTGTTTCAGCACAATAACATTAATATTATTCTGAAAATAAGCATGCAATTTTAGATCCAATCTAACAAAATTAAGCATGCCAAAAGTCCATTAAATCCAAACAATTGAATCATCATATTATTCATATATTTATGTTATCTAACATGCCAATAAAGCCATTTAAAAGCAAGTAGATCATGCCAAACACATAGATATATGCCTCTTACATCGAATCGGGCTCTGATACCAATTGAAGGACAAGCGGATCCGCCCGGGAGCGCGAGCGGAAGCGAGAATGGGGAGAAAAGTGCGTGTGATTTAAATCAAATTCAAAATACGCGAATCCCAAGGGGTGTACCCTTGGGTGCTCAACCGGGCGTTTGATGTAGGATGTGTAAATATTAAAACATATATTTAAACACATAGGACGTAGATATATAAATGAAATGAATCAAAGCGTAATAAACCGTTACCTTTGATTGTTTAGCGTATGCTCCCGGCTACTAGCGTTGTTCGTTCTCCGGAATGCTCACGAAATCCAAACGTATGGATTCTCCAAAGGTGATCTACACCACACCGGAAGAAACACACGTTCTTCTTGCTAGAAAAGAACGGGTTTAGGAAGGAATCGGTTTAAGAGAAGAACACTATGAATTAGTGTTCTCTTAAACTTACTTTGTTCTTCTTCTTGATTCAAAATCAAGTGAAGAACACAAGTGTAAGAGAGGGAGGGAGTACGAAATTTTGAGACAGAGGAGAGGATTTTTGTCTTCTCTTTTTCCTAGAAAAAGATGAATAATGGACATTTTAAACAATGCATCCAATGCATGTATTAATCCCAAATTAATTAAGCAAATTTAATTCAAGGAATAATCTAATTATTCCAAAATCAAAAATACAAAATTAACATATTTTCATAATATTGTGCAGAAAATACAGAAAATCAAATTTTTTCGGAAAAAATCGAAAAACGGCACAAAAACAGCCCAGCCGTTGTGCTGGCCGGCCGCCGCGCGCACAGGGCAGCGCGCGCTGGCCTCGGTGTCACAGGCCGTCCTTTAACTAGGAGTGTCGGTTGTGACTTGCGGAGGACGTGCGGGCGATAAAGGGATGTCGGCCCGGCATGTGGGAGCGCAATGGTTCACGCGATACGCGATTCGGACGTCGGACGAGGGAGTTGTGAAAAAGGTGCGCTCCTCGGCCATTTCAGGGACTTTGAATATCTACTGCTAGAACAAGAAAAATTATTTTCAAGCCTATTATAAGGGGGACAACAGTGGTGAGCTCCAGCCAGTCCCCCCGTGCAGCGAGGCACTAAATGAGCGATTCCCTTGGGGCATAATGGGGGCCTCAAGGGCCGGCTTTAGGCACCTCGAAGGGAAGGCTAAAGTCCCCGATCGGTATGGGAATCGAACGGGCGGTGTGGGGCCAAGAAGGCACACGTTGGGCAAGCAACGCGTCGAGAGGCTCCGTGTGATTGCAAGGATGCCCCGCGGGCTGCGGGAAGGCATAGGCAATACCTCTCGGGCGGAATGAGCGATCGAGGCGAAGCATTGAAAGACCTCGTGAGCTACTCGTGTCATGAGCTATTGGGTTCTAGCCATGCACGACGATCCGTTGGCCAAGATACGCGGTCGTGCGGTGACGCCGCGCTGTGGGCAAGTTATGAGGCCAGGCTGAAAGGCAAGGAGGCATGTTGGGCATGCCGTGCGAGACTGATGCGAGATGTTGGCATAAGAGTTGGGCCACGGACGGATGATGCTGCCCTACTCGGGCGAGGCATGCGAGACGGGCATGGCGAAGACATGCGCCGGTAATGCACCGAGTGATTGTTGTGCGTGCGATGGGTGTTGTGGGCGTAAGTTGGCCATAGTGCCGAGACGGGGCGAAGATGCTCCGAGCCATTGCGAGAAGTATCGGCAGGGCCCGAGATTGTGGGCGAGATGCATGATGGCAAGCTAGCTAGTTGGGGCCGGACATGAAGGCGCGCAAGGCGCGAGAGCCACGACCCTCTGCGAACATGGGCATTCCGGATAGGCGAGTGCTTGGGCGCAAGGCGCTGCACAGGGATGCGTTCGGATGTCGCGCTAGTAAGCTACGAGTGTCGAAGACACATGGTCGGGAGACCGAGAGGACTCGAATGGAGGAAGGCCGGTCGAAGGTTATGAGCAATCTGAGAGGCATCATGGGCGAAAAAGATATATTCTGCTGCGACAAAAGAGTCCGCCCTTGACACCTCGGCCAGCAGCGTCCGCGCGCGCTGGCCGAAGCCCTGCGCGCGGCCACTGTCGGCCCCGATCAAATTTTTGATTTTTTCAAAACTGTTTCAGCACAATAACAGTAATATTATTCTGAAAATAAGCATGCAATTTTAGATCCAATCTAACAAAATTAAGCATGCCAAAAGTCCATTAAATTCAAACAATTGAATTATCATAGTATTCATATATTTATGTAATCTAACATGCCAATAAAGCCATTTAAAAGCATGTAGATCATGCCAAACACATAGATCTATGCCCCTTACATCGAACCAGGATCTGATACCACTTGAAGGACAAGCGGATTAAACACATAGGGCATAGATATATATATATAATCAATCTAATTTAAAATAAGAATCCCAAGGGTTGTGCCCTTGGGTGCTCAACAGGGCGTTCGATGTAGGATGTGTAAATATTGGAAATGAATGTTAAACACACAGGGCATAGATAAATATATATAATCAATACAAGCGTAATAAACCGTTCCCTTTGATTGTTTAGCGTATGCTCCCGGCTACTTGCGTTGTTCCTTCTCCGGAATGCTCACGAAATCCAAACGTATGGATTCTCCAAAGGTGATCCACACTACACCGGAAGAAACACACGTTCTTCTTGCTAGAAAAGAACGGGTTTAAGAAGGAATCGGTTTAAGAGAAGAACACTATGAATTAGTGCTCTCCTAAACTTACTTTGTTCTTCTTCTTGATTCAAAATCAAGTGAAGAACACAAGTGTAAGAGAGGGAGAGAGGCCGAGAGTTTGAGAGAGAGGAGAGGATTTTTGTCTTCTCTTTTTCCTAGAAAAAGATGAATAATGAATCACTTATGCTTGGTGTTGTATATTCTAATATATATACATAATTAATGTGATTATTGGAATGTGTCTAGGTTCATCCAAGGATGTCTAGATTCATTCCAATCAATCACCATCAATTCTTCAATCAAGCCTACCAAAATTTATGGTATGATCAAATCATACCAAAAGGGAAGAGCTTGATTGGAGTTGATTTGTCTCTTTCCAAAAGAGATAAGTCAACATACCACCTAGCATGAAACATGGCTGATTTTGCTTCGTCCAAGGAGCATGTCGGCCATGTTTAATTAAGGAAAGAAGTCCAACTTCTTCCTATTCCAAAATAGGAATTATTTGTCCTCTCGGGTATAATTTAACGGACCGGGTTTTATCGTAATCCAATTACGATGAATCCATTTAATGTCCATTTAAATTATTCCCATTGATCTTTTAATCCAATTAAAAGATCGAATGTCTCAACGTCTCAACTTTCCATATTTAATCAAAAATTCAATTTACCGATTAAACGAAAGCCCGATACAATATCGGCCCGTCCATCCAGTGGACTTTCCCTTAAGTAATCCAATTACATATTTTATCCTTCGACATTGACTCCAAGTCGATCTCTCAACTTCCTCGGTGATTTGTGTGTGACCCTTTAGGTTCACCCCCAGCTAGACTTGGGCCCGTGTCCCACAAGGGCCTGTTACCATGGGTGGCCGTCTAGCAATGGTCCATGGCACTAGAGACTAGGTGAATTGGCGTGAACATTTAGGCGCCGATTCCTACGGGTACGATCCTTCCGTCTACCGTCTCCCGGCCTTAGTCTAGGGTATGGAATTGGGCGTCGGTTCCTATCCTTAACTAGGCATCTATGCTTAATACTCGAGACCACATATGCTTCATTGCGTCGACACAGGAAACCATTCCTTGTTCGATCAACCACTGTGGCCACAGCTTCAAACAGCATGAACGTGTCTCCGAGCGCATAGGAGATACCTCTGTCAGATATTGACAGGGGACGGATACTCTTTTTGGAATCCACCGTCCTTGCTACACATTCCGACTGCACTGGACAAGGCTTATGATAATCATCTTACAGAATGATTACCTCTCGCCAGATCCAAGATACAGCCGTCATGTCCACACGACTGCCATGATCCCTCATGTCTGGCGATTACTCCCGTACTATCGGAACCGGAAAAAAACCAATCATAACGAGCAAGCCTTCAAGGCTTCCATATGATGATCCCTGCGAGTCAGTCCAGTCGGCTCGACCCCAGTCGACCAGCCCATCAAGATCGTGAAGGCATCCCACGCCTGTCGCCGATGAAAGACGGCACTCATCCAATGAACACGACTCTTGACGCAAGTCTCAATAGGACTCTCGATGCCCTGTCTCGAGGTCCTCGACTTGGAACGTTTCAGACCCAACTCTTAATCAGTTGGTTTCATGACCATCATCCAATGCGTGGCCCAACTGCACGAGTACTCATCTTATTCATCACATAATAATATTACATCTACATCAAGTTGTCGAATTGGTTACAAATTGCAAAACCTATTGGCTTTCTGGTCACCTATTCCAACAGATGCTGCATAAGCTAGACCTGGATTCTAGCTTGTCTCCCATTTACCTCTTGACGTATGCGGGGCTACCCCACACTTTCAAGTAGTTGTAGGACGCAGGCTTGCCGTGCCATATCTCATATGGCGTTTGGGTCAACACACTGGTAGGCGCCAAATTTAGCAACTTGGCCACCGTTTCCAACGCATAGCCCCAAAAGGACAAGGGCAATTTGGTAAAACTCATCATGGATCGAACTATGTCCAACAGGGTTCGATTCCTGCTTTCAGAGACACCATTCAATTGTGGTTTCCCGGGAGGTGTCCATTCAGATATTATACCATTTTCTTTTAGATAATTAAGGAACTCGGTATTAAGGTATTCACCGCCTCAGTCTGACCGTAGGACTTTAATTTTGCAGTTGGTCTGGTTCTCCACTTCAAGTCTGAATTCTTTAAACCTCTCAAGAGCTTCAAACTTGAACCTCATTAGGTAAACATAACCATACCGTGAATGATCATCGGTAAAGGTTATGAAGTAGGAGAACCCACCTTGGGCCTGCGTCCTCAGTGGTCCACATACGTCTGTATGGACCAAGTCCAACAGACCTGTGGCAAGCCTGCTTTGTCCTACAAAGGGCTTCTTGGTCATCTTCCCTCTTAGACAAGATTCACAAGTTGGTAGCTCACTCAAGTCCCTACCTCTAGGTTCTTTGAGTCTACCAATCTTTTCATCCTATCTAGGGATATATGACCTAGCCTAGCGTGCCGCAGTTGTGCGTTCCCGTTATTATCTATTTTACATTTGTGTTGAGCGTTAAGAACGAAGTTCGTTTGTTGCAAGTTATAGAGCCTGTTATTTAATGTACCAAGTAGACGAGCAATTCCACACCTCATCAAATAAAAGCAATTTTTATTGATCATAAACTCATAACCACTATTGTCCAACAATGGAATGGAAATGATGTTTTTAATCATACTAGGTACAAAATAAACCTGGTCTAATTCTATGCTAATACTATCACTAACTACTAGAGTGGCAGATCCTACTGCTTCTGCCGAGATGGCCTTGCCATTCCCAAGCTTCAGGATCATATCCTCGCTACCCAGTTTTCTGCTTCTTTTCAGCATCTGCAAATTATTGCAAATGTGAGCTCCACAGACGGTATCTAATACCCAAGAAGCAGAATTAGTGACCATATTAACCTCAATCACAAATATACCTTGGTTTGAGAAGAGCTTGGGGCACTCTCTCTTCCAATGCCCTTTCTCACGGCAATTGATACATATGTCATATGCCTTTGACTGTGGCTTGGAGACAACCTTTCCCTTCTCTTTGCCTTTCCTCTCTTTGGCAATGGGAACACTTTTAGTGTTCGTAGCTGCTTTGACGGCCTTTCCCTTCCCTTTCTTCTTTTTCTAATGTCCGGCACCTTTGCCTTTCGCCTTGGAAGTTGAAGCACCTCCAAACAATACGGAAGGCGTGGACTTCTTAGTTGTTGCCTCGTATTGCACCAACATATTAATCAACTCATGAATACCGTTCTCAAGTGCGTTCATGTTGTAGTTGACGATAAATTGGTCGAAGGAGGGTGGGAGTGACTGAAGGATCACATCTATGTACATTTCATTGTCGAGGCCTGCCTTTAGGTCCTCGAGCTTTTCCACCATGGTAAGCATTTTAACCCCGTGCTCTTG
This sequence comes from Sesamum alatum, assembly GCA_034509735.1. Taxonomy (NCBI): domain Eukaryota; kingdom Viridiplantae; phylum Streptophyta; class Magnoliopsida; order Lamiales; family Pedaliaceae; genus Sesamum; species Sesamum alatum. The sequence goes on from JACGWO010000005.1 coordinate 21,940,683, forward strand.
TACAGAGGATCCTTCTGTCATTTTGGTTCCAAAGAACGCCTTGGTCGCGACATACCTAGTATGCCGGTCCGGGACTGCATAGCAATTCTTAAGGCGACCCATAATGGAAGGGACATCGTCTAGCCTTTCATACTACTTCTGAATCTCATTCGTCATTGAAGCAAGTATGACGCTACGGACCTTCCGGTTATCCTTATGCCAAGTCTCGAACGTCTCACGTTCTTCCGGCGTGGATCCTTCCGGTAAGGTTCTAGGGAGAGGCTCGTCCATGACGTAGCATTAGTTCTCATAATCCAGGGCTATCCTGAGATTGCGCAACCAGTCGTTGTAATTGGTTCCATTGAATTTGTTTGTCTTAAGAATGGTTGAAAGTGGGTTCTTAGACAATTTTTAAATCTACATTTAAAACAGAGCTCGCGATCAGCAGAATATAAAAGACAGTGGTTTGATAAAAAGTAATTAAATGCATGGTCTTTAGTCATTTAATGCTCCCACTATTTATACGAAAACACGGTACTCTCAAACGTGATTTTTGAGAAACCCTTTCCTAGTGGGCTTGGAATCCACAGCGACTTTTTCCATATCCCGCTTTTACGATTCGCATGGAAAAACTCCTGTGGGAGGTATACCATACCATTCCCGTTCCACGAGATTCCCAAGATTATTGCCTCACCCTTTCACATGATCCCGAGGACTCCAAGCGAATCATGTTAATCGGGCGTTAGACCCGACCCAATCAACCGAGCCATTGACCCACTGCTACCCCCACGACTCGTGAGACAGGTAACAGTGGTCTATTTCTCGTTCATGACACAGTGCAGCTTCTTTTAAGTAAAATAACGTGGCACGACTCGTGAGACCACGCTATTGACCTAAATCAGCTTCCTCACTATGACATGGAATGGAAGGCATGGACAAACTCCTAGAGTTCATGTCCATTTTGACTAGGGTCTAATATTTGGACATTGGTCCAACCAATGTGAGAGTAGTAAAGACCGAGATCTCATAATATAATACATCTACACATTCATCCATAATGCATAATAAATAAATGCATCCACAGCAGTTATATGATAAATAAAAACGCCATTCATCCATCATAATAACCAGATGCAAAATTAAAGCCTAGCACGCCCCTGTTGGATGATCACGAGCCCCAATCCTATGCGATCCATTAAGCCCCCAGTGGATCTATGGTCAATCTAGGGTTGATCCTATACTATTACATTAATAGTAACCCAATCATTATTCTGATGGGCCTTGGTTTCTTTTTTCTTTCTTCACTTCATGGAAATGCCTTGGAACCTCCAGTCTGGGCTCTCCATGTGGACCTTCTTTCTTGAAGGACAAGCGGATCCGCCCGGGAGAGCGAGCGGAAGCGAGGAAGCGAGAAATAGTGCACAAATTTAAATCTAATTTAAATATGCGAATCCCAAGGGGTGTACCCTTGGGTGCTCAACTGGGCGTTCGATGTAGGATGTGTAAATATTAAAACATATATTTAAGCATATAGGGCATAGATATATAAATGAAATCAATCAAAGCGTAATAAACCGTTACCTTTGATTGTTTAGCGTATGCTCCCGGCTACTTGCGTTGTTCCTTCTCCGTAATGCTCACGAAATCCAAACGTATGGATTCTCCAAAGGTGATCCACACTACACCGGAAGAAACACACGTTCTTCTTGCTAGAAAAGAACGGGTTTAAGAAGGAATCGGTTTAAGAGAAGAACACTATGAATTAGTGCTCTCCTAAACTTACTTTGTTCTTCTTCTTGATTCAAAATCAAGTGAAGAACACAAGTGTAAGAGAGGGAGAGAGGCCGAGAGTTTGAGAGAGAGGAGAGGATTTTTGTCTTCTCTTTTTCCTAGAAAAAGATGAATAATGAATCACTTATGCTTGGTGTTGTATATTCTAATATATATACATAATTAATGTGATTATTGGAATGTGTCTAGGTTCATCCAAGGATGTCTAGATTCATTCCAATCAACCACCATCAATTCTTCAATCAGGCCTATCAAAATATATGGTATGATCAAATCATACCAAAAGGGAAGAGCTTGATTGGAGTTGATTTGTCTCTTTCCAAAAGAGATAAGTCAACATACCACCTAGCATGAAACATGGCTGATTTTGCTTCCTCCAAGGGCGTGTCGGCCATGTTTAATTAAGGAAAGAAGTCCAACTTCTTCCTATTCCAAATTAGGAATTATTTCTCCTCTCGGGTATAATTTAACGGACCGGATTTTATCGTAATCCAATTACTACGGACCCAATATTAAATCCAATTTAATGTCCACTTAAATTATTCCTGTTGATCTTTTAATCCAATTAAAAGATCCAACGTCTCAACATCTCAACTTTTCATATTTAATCGAAAATTCATTTACCGATTAAATGAAAGCCCGATACAATATCGGCCCGTCCATCCAATGGACTTTCCCTTAAGTAATCCAATTACTTATTTTATCCTTCGAGATTGACTCCAAGTCCATCTCTCAACCTCCTCGGTGATTTGTGTGTGACCCTTTAGGTTCACCCTCAGCTAGACTTGGGCCCGTGTCCCACAAGGGCCCGTTACCATGGGTGGCCGTCTAGCAACGGTCTATGGCACTAGAGACTAGGTGAATTGGCGTGAACATTTAGGCGCCGATTCCGTACGGGTACGATCCTTCCGTCTACCGTCTCCCGGCCTTAGTCTAGGGTATGGAATTGGGCGTCGGTTCCCATCCTTGACTAGGCATCTATGCTTAATACTCGAGACCACGTATGCTTCATTGCGTCGACACAGGAAACCATTCCCTGTTCGACCAACCACTGTGGCCACAACTTCAAACAGCATGAACGTGTCTCCGAGTGCATAGGAGATACATCTGTCACATACTGACAGGGGACTGATCCTCTTCTTGGAATCCACCATCCTCGCTACACATTCCGACTGCACTGGACAAGGCTTATGATAATCATCTTACAGAATGATTACCGCTCGCCAGATCCAAGATACAGTCGTCCTGTGCACACGACTGCCATGATTCCTCAAGTCTGAGGATTACTCCCGTACTATCGGAACCGGGAAAAACCAATCATACCGACCAAGCCTCCAAGGCTTCCATATGATGATCCCCGCGAGTTAGTCCAGTCAGCTCGACCCTAGTCGACCAACCCATCAAGATCGTGTAGGCGTCCCACGCCTGTCGCTGATGAAACACGGCACTCATCCAATGAACACGACTCTTGACGCAAGTCTCAATAGGACTCTCGATGCCCTGTCTCGAGGTCCTCGACTTGGAACGTTTCAGACCCAACTCTTAATCAGTTGGTTTCATGACCACCATCCAATGCGTGGCCCAACTGTACGAGTTGTTATCTATGGTCTGTGGGCTTTGTTGCGATATAAGTTAAACACCATTTTAACAAATGTAAGATGAGCTCGACAAAGAAGGTGCCATTGGTGACGAACACTCATCTTATTCATCACATAATAATATTACATTTACATCAAGTTATCAGATAGGTTACAAATCGCCAAACCTATTGGCTTTCTGGTCAGCTATTCTAACACTTCTTCTCCATCAATTACATAAAAATTAAAACCTCACTCCTATTCTACTCTCATTACATATTAAAAATAGAAACCCCAATGAAAACCCAGGGGGAGTACATAAGGAGGGGGATAGAATGCCTTATTATTCCAAGGCAACTAGAAAGAGACAAGGAGAAAGCAGTAAAAGAGGCACAAAGGCCCAACATGGAATTAAACCATACATTCGGTCTACGGCTCATGATCATCCGTTTGCATCCAACACACATAATCATATGATCCAATCACATAATAACAATACACTAATAATACATGATAACCAATCATAATTATTCAAGATAAAAAATAAATAAATCAATGCGTAGCGTGTGAAAATAATTCATAATCGTTGGTAATAATATTTTCTCGTTTTACGAAAACCCTTCCTCATTATTTCTAAGTAAAATGTTCCCGGGATTCCAAATCCAATATATTTTACTTCCCAAAATAATGTCTTAGAAAATTAGGCAAAATTGAACCAAAAACGAATTTTAAGAATTAATTAAAAAATTAAAACTGCAAAATAAATAAAAATAAAAAAAGAGGAGAAACCCTAGCTAACCGGCAGCCGGCCGCCGCCACTGGCAGCAGCCTGCCGACGTGCGCGCAGGGCAGCAGGCTCAGCAGGTTGCGCGGCCTGGCGTTCCGGCAGGCTTTCGCGCGCGCGCTGGAGGCGCCACCCCTGTGCGCGCGCTCGTGCACGGTCACTTTGGCCGCGCGTCCGGGCGCAGATGTCCGACACGCTGGCCTGGCGCGCGCGCGCGGGCTTCCCTGCCCGTTTGCGCGCGCGCCCGGCCAGCGGCCTGCTTGAGGCCCGACAGCGCGTCCGCCTGGATGGCTGCGCGCAGCCATGCGCATCTGGTCGGGCGGCCGCGCGCAGGCAGGGGACTGCCTGCGCGCGTCTGCCCAGCCTCTGCTCACGGCTGCGTGTGGCCAGCCTTCGGCTGGTCGGCGTGCGGTGTTTCTCCATTCTTTCGTTCAATTTTCACCCCCATTTCCCAAGAAAAACAGAAAATACCAACGATATAATAATCACATGAATTAAAAAGCAAGAAAACGACATACCGTTAAATAATCAAGAAACCAAGAATTAATTAAAACATGCCAAGAACACGTTTCATGCTTAAAACGCACATTAAACCCTAGGCCTATACACCGAACCGGGCTCTAATACCACTGAAAGATTGTGGATCATCCCGGGAAATAGCGCGAATGCGGAAGCGCGGTATTAAATTAAAATACGAAAATTTAAACATGCTTTAATGAAATAAAATAACACGTTCAAGAGGTGTACCCTTGAGATTCCCGGGCGTTTGGTGTATCTCATGAATTAAAGACCATAAACAAATCATGGAGGCCATAGGATTGTAAATTAAAGAGGAACGAAAAATAATAAATCGGAACCTACCGATTGTCGTTTTCGTCTTCTAACCGGTACTCGCGTTGTTCCCCAATTTGCACCAAATCTCGTGCTTGAGACTCTCCAAACAGTAACACGCAATCCACCCACGTATCTTGTACGTCGTGGTAGCGAACGAACAAGTATTTATTGGAGAGGATGAATTAATAACACGTTATTGATTAACGGTATTAATTCTCCTTAGTCTAATGTTCCAAGAAGAAAAGAACAAGAAGTATTTTCCTGTAAGAGGAGAGAGAGAGGGCGGACGAGTAAAGGGGAGAGAGGAGCCGAAAAATAGTGTGTGTTGTGTGTGTTGGAATTTCATCACTTTTCAAATAGTGAAATGCTAGGACTATATATAGAGGAGGAGTTTAATCCTCTTTAAACTCCAACTCTAAAGAGGTCTATTTTGACTAGGATTTTCACCTAGTCAAAGTCCTAGTCAAAGTAGTGTTTGACCTAGTCAAATCAGTCCTAGCCATCCATCTCTCCCTTTCCATCTCAACCATTAATTTAATTTTAATGGAATATTTAAATCCTATTAAATATTCCAAAGGCAAAATAAATAAATATAATAAATATAAATATTTATTCTAAGGCCATTAAATTAATTCTCTAATAAATCTAATTTATTAGATTAATCCCTTTTATCAAATAAAAGGAATTAACTCTCCAAGAACATAAAAGGACCCGATTAAATCCAATTTAATCATTCCTTTTCTCCAATATTTAATTCTAAATTAGTACTTAATGTGTGTGGATTGTGTGTGACTCTTTAGGTTCACCTTTCAGCTAGACTTGGTCGGATTCCTGGAATCCGTCCGTTACCATGGGTGGCCATCTAGCAACGGTCCATGGCACTAGAGACTAGGTGAAATTTCAGGGATGAACATTTAGGCTCTAACAGTACACTTGTCCTTCTGTCTACGGTCTCACCACTTAGGGTCTAGGGCACGGAAAATGCAGGTACCCATTTTGGACCTAAGTGTCGGTCTGTCCTTACTAAACGCCGCAAGGGACACCTTCCCTTCTGTTCAGTTACTATGGCCACAGATTTTAGGGACATGACACAGAGCATACGTGAGACTTAACTGTCAATGCCTTTGACAGGAGACAGATCCTTTCTTGGAAACTACTGTCACTCTGTACACCAGTGCTGCACTAGACATGGCTTATGACTACTCAAGTGCTTCTTGGAAATCTCTCACCATATCTAAGATACAGACCTGATATACAGGTAAACTCAGCAGTTCCTCAAGTCAAAGGACTTGGCCTGTACCGTTGGAACCGGTAATACACATCATACCTTGCTGACCCTACTCAAGGGCCTCCGTAAGACGGTTCCCGCGAGTCACCTCAGTCAGCTGCTCCCTAGCAGGCTAACCCACTAACACTGCTTAGACGACCTTCATCACCCGTCGATGAAATACGACAGCAGATGCTTAGTGCAAGTCTTAAGGGGAATCTCGGTGACCATTTTCGAGATTCCTTGACTTGGAGATTTCCGGACTGATTCGGCGGGACTGATTTCATGGACCTACCTCCAAGCGTTGTCCTAGTCCTCGAAATAGGTTTTTCAGTCCGTGGGCTTTGTTTGCGTAGTGAACAGATAGATATGAAGCAGTAAAGTGAACGCAAACAAAGTAATGCCAGAATGAATTTCACTTCTTTATTCATTAATAGTTTATCAAAACACTGAAATTGTATAGACATAGGTTACATTTTGCCCGCCAAGATTGGCTATATGGTGACCTATTCTAACAGTTCCCATCACCAAAGTGGGGAAAGGCAAAGGGAAAAGGAAGGTTGACCCAAACCAACAGTCGAGGGCAAATGACATATGTATTCATTATCGTGAGAAAGGGCATTAAAGAGGGATTGCCCCAAACTCCTCTCCAAGCAAGGTATTTTTGTGATTGAGGTTAATAGGGTTACTAACACTGCCTCTTGGGTATTAGATACCGGCTGTGGAGCTCACATTTGCAATGATTTGCAGGTGCTCAAAAGAAGCAGAAAATGGAGTAGCGGAGAAATGATCCTAAAGCTTGGAAATGGCAAGGCCATCTCGGCAGAAGCAATAGGATCCGCCACCTTAGTAGTAAGTGATCGTATTAGTATAGAATTTGTAAGCCTGGCAAAGGCGTGTGGATCGGCCCGGGAGAGAGGGAATGCGGAAGTGCGGTATAATTAAAATTTGCAAGAATTTAAACATGCTATGAACAAGAAAAATAAACACGTTCAAGGGGTGTTCCCTTGAAGCTCTCGGGCATTCGGTGTATCTCATGAATAATAAAACATACAAAATTTTCATGGAGGCCATAGGGTTTAAATAAAAGGACGAAAACTAAACTGAAAACCTACCGATTGTCGTTTTCGTCTTCAAGCTGGTACTCACGTTGTTCCCCATTTTGCTCCAAGATCTCGAATGGGAAACCCTCTAATTCATACACGCAATCCGCCCACGTATCTTGATCTTCGTGCTAGCGAAAGAACAAGTGTATGTTTATTTGGAGAGGACGGATTGATCGAACGTTATTGATTAACGAGACCAACCCTCCTTAGAGTTCAATTGTAGAACAAAAAAAACTTGGAAGAGTTTCTTGGGAAAGAGACTGAGAGAGTTCGGCCGAGAGAGAGAGAGGAGACGCCGAGTGGTGTGTGTGTGTGTGTGTGCTTCAATTTTTCATCATCTCTTCCAAAGAGAACACTTAAGAGTATTTATAGAGGAGGAATCCCATTCCTCTTCTAATTCCTACTCTTTGAAGACTCCTCCTTGAATAGGATTTGACCTACTCAAATCCTAGTCAACATCTAGCTTCTTGGTCAAACCAATCGTAGCCATTGATTCCTCTCTTTAATCTCAACCATTGATTAATTTAATGGAATATTTAAATCTCATTTAAATAATCCAAAAGGTAATAAATAAATATATCAAATATAAATATTCATATCAAGCCCATTAAATTAATTTCCAATATATCTAATTTATTAGATAAATTCCTTTCATCTAATAAAAGGAATTAATTTCTTCCCAAGAAAAGAAGGACCCGATTAAATCCAATTTGATCGTTCCATTTCTCCAAATATTTAATTCTAAATTAAATACATCATGTGTGCGGATTGTGTATGACTCTTTAGGTTCACCTTCAGCTAGACTTGGTTGGATTTCTAGAATCCATCCGTCACCATGGGTGGCTGTCTAGCAACGGTCCATGGCACTAGAGACTAGGTGAATATGCGTGGGGATGAACATTTAGGCTCTACAGTACATCCATCCTTCCGTCTATGGTCTCACCACTTAGGGTCTAGGGCACGGATATGTAGGTACCCATTTTGGACCTAAGTGTCGGTCTGTCCTTTACCAAAACGCCGCAGGGAATCCTTCCCTTCTGTTCAGTTACTGTGGCCACAGATTTTAGGGACAAGACACAGAGTATTGTGAGACACTACTGTCAACACTCTTTGACCGGAGACAGATCCTTTCTTGGAAACTACTGTCACGTTGTACACCGTGGTTGCACTAGACATGGCTTATGACTACTCAACTGCATTTTGGCAATCTCTCACCATACCTAAGATACAGTCTCGATGTACAGGTAAACTCAGCAATTCCTCAAGTCAAAGGATTTGACATGTACCGTTCGAACCGGGAACTTACGTCATACCTAGCCGACCTTACTCAAGGTCCTCCGTAAGACGGTTCCCGCGAGTCACCTCAGTCAGCCGCTCCCCAGCAAGCCGACCCACTAACACTGCTTAGACAACCCTCGTCACCCGTCGATGAAACACGACAGCAAATGCTTAGTGCAAGTCTCAAGTGGAATCTCGGTACCCATTTTCGAGATTCCTTGACTTGGAGATTTTCAAACTGATTCGACGGAACTGATTTCATGGACCTACCTCTAGGCGTAGTCCCAGTCCCCAAAATGTGATTTCAGTGTGTGGGCTTTGTTTATGTAGCGAGCAGTTATAAAGCAGTTAAAGTGAACATAGACAAAGTATGCGCCAAATGAATTTTACTTTCTTATTCATCAAGGTTTTATTAAAACTTCGAAATTGTTCAGACATAAGTTACAATTCGCCTAACAAGAGTGGCTACATGGTCACCTATTCTAACAATCTCCCACTTGACCTTTAAAGCCAATCGCCCATATGCCTAATCCCCATCTTCTCAAGATGTTGCGTATGAGCGCTCTGCGACATAGGCTTTGTCAGCGGATCTGCTGTGTTATCTGCTGAGTTGACTCGGTCCATCCGAACGTCACCTCTTCCCACCATTTCTCTTAGAAGGTGGTAGCGTCTAAGAATGTGTTTGGATCGATGATGAGATCTCGATTCCTTTACTTGCGCTATAGCTCCGTTGTTATCACAAAAGATGACTACGGGCTCGGTGATGCTAGGCACCACACCCAACTCTTGGATTTAGTTTCTCATCCAAACCACTTCTTTGGCAGCTTTTGAAGCTGCTATGTATTTGGCCCCAGTGGTGGAATCAGCAGTGGTTGCTTGCTTGGAACTTTTCCATGCTACCACTCCTCCATTGAGCCGGAATACATAACCTGATTAAGACTTGGCATCATCATCATCTGCCTGGAAGCTAGCATCGCTAAAGCCTTCCAGGATTAGTGCTCCATTGCTATAGACTAAGAACATTTCTTTAGTCCTCCTTAGGTACTTAAGGATGCCCTTGACCGCATTCCAATGTGCCTCTCCTGCACAGCACTGATATCTGCTTATTACACTTAAGGCTTAAGCGATGTCAGGTCTAGTGCACTGGACCGCATGTTGGATACTTCCTACGGCAGAAGCATAGGGAATGATTTTCGTCTTTTAAAGTTCCTCATCAGTCTGCGGAAACTGTTTCTTGGATAATGGGAAGGAATCCTCGTTTGGAGTTGTCCATCAGAAATCTTTTTAGGACTTTCTCCATATACAAGTTTTGGGTTAGTCCTAACATTCTTTTAGATCTATCCCTGACAATCTGGATGCCAAGAATGCAGAAGGCTTCACCCAAATCCTTCATGGAAAACTGAGTTGATAAACATGCTTTTGTGTTACCCAACATTCTAATGTCATTTCCTATGAGCAGAATGTTATCCACATAAAGCATAGAGTTCCTACTGACCTTCTTGTATACAGAAGGGTCGGAATCGTTTTAGATGAAATCATAACCCCGTATAACTTCGTCAAAGTGAATGTTCCAACTCCGTGATGCTTGTTTGAAGCCATAGATGGACTTTTGGAGACGACAGACTTTCTGTTCTTCTCCAGTAACCGTGAAACCCTCCGGCTGATCCATGTAGATCTCTTCCTCAACGAAACCATTGAGGAAGGCCGTTTTCACGTCCATCTGCCATATCTCATAGTCATACCATGCTGCTATGGCAAGCAGGATCCGAATGGACTTAGCCATGGCTACTGGCGAGTAGGTGTCCTCAAAATCAACCCCGGGTCGTTGATCGTTTTGCTACTAGCCTAACCTTGAAGTTTGTGACTTCTCCATCAATGCCAAGTTTGCGCTTATACACCCATTTACAGCCAACTGGCTTAACCCGTTTGGGTGGGTCTACAAGTGTCCAGACTTGGTTCTCATTCATGGAGTCCATTTCGGTTTTCATGGCCTCAAGCCATCTCCCGGAGTCGATGTCAGACATCGCTTCTCCGTATGTCTTAAGATCCTTATCCAATAGACTGGTCGTGTTTAAAAAGCCGTATCTTATAGGAGGTCGTGACTCCGTAGCCGACCTACGGAGAATGGGAACGTCAGTGGTGACTGTGGGCGCTGGCTGTATGGGAGCCGGCGGTTCAGGTACCGGGGCTAGCCCTTCCTGAGGTCATCCTTCATGCCTAGCATGCTGAACTTCTCGAGGTTGGTCAGCCTTCTGGGTATCTATACTGAATCCTCTAAGTGAGGAATCCGTGGCTTCTACTGATGACTGGTTTGCATCACTTGACTCCTCAGGGATCAGTTCATCAGGTTGGATATCGTCTGGAAAACCTTGTTCCAAGAACACTGCGTTCCTTGAAATAAATATCTTTTGTTCCAAGGGGTCATAGAAATAATAACCTGCAGTTTTCTTGGGGTATCCAACGAACCTGCATAAATTAGACTTTGATTCTAGCTTGTCTCCCACTAGCTTCTTGACGTATGCGGGGCTACCCCACACTTTCAAGTACTTGTAGGATGCAGGCTTGCCGTCCCATATCTCATATGGCGTTTGGGTCAATACACTGGTTGGCGCCAAATTTAACAATTTGGCCGTAGTCTCCAATGCGTAGCCCCAAAAGGACAAGGACAATTTGGTAAAACTCATCAGGGATCGGACCATGTCCAACAGGGTTAGAGTCCTCCTTTCAGAGACCCCATTCAAATGTGGTGTCCTGGGAGGTGTCCATTCAGAGATTATACCATTTTCTTTAAGATAATTAAGGAACTCAGTACTAAGGTACTCTCCGCCTCGGTCCGATCATAGGACTTTAATTTTGTAGCCGGTTTGGTTCTCAACTTCAAGTCTAAATTCTTTAAACCTCTCAAGAGCTTCAGACTTGTACCTCATTTGGTATACATAACCATACCGTGAATGATCATCGGAGAAGGTTACGAAGTAGGAGAACCCACCTCGGGCTTGCGTCCTTAGTGGTCCACATACGTCTGTATGGACCAAGTCCAACAGACCTGTGGCAAGCCTGCTTTGTCCTACAAAGGGTCTTGTGGTCATTTTTCCTCTGAGACAGGATTCGCAAGTTGGTAGCTCACTCAAGTCCCCTACCTCTAGGTTTTTTGAGTCTACCAATTTCTTCATCCTATCTTGGAAAATGTAACCTAGCCTTGTGTGCCACAGTGGTGCGTTCCCGTTATTATCTATTTTACAGTTGTGTTGAGCGTTTAGAACGAAGTTCATTTGTAGTAAGATATAGAGGCCGTTTATTAAGCGTACCAAGCAGATAAGCAATACCACACCTCATCAAATAAAAGCAATTTTTATTGATCATAAACTCATGTCCACTATTATCTAACAACGGAATGGAAATGATGTTTCTAATCATGCTAGGTACATAATAAACTTGCTCTAATTCTATGCTAATGCGATCACTAACTACTAGAGTGGTGGATCCTACTGCTTTTGCCGAGATGGCCTTGCCATTCCCACTGCTGCCGACCAGGCGCGCGCGCAGGCTGGCAGGGCCCTACGCGCGTGCGCTAGGTCAGGCACCGCCTGCGCGCCGGCTGACTGCTGCCGGTGGCGGCAGCTGGTTGACGTCGTCGTTTTTCTCGTTATTTTTAATTTTTTAATTTTTTGGATTAATTCTGAAAAACTCGTTTTGTGTAAATTTTGCATATTTTCTAAGAACATTATTTTGGGAGGTTAGGTTTATTGGATTTGGAATCCCGGGGATAACTTACCTACAAATAATGAGGAAGGGTCTTCCTAAACGAGAAAAATAATTGTCAACGGTTGCACTATATTTTTTCATACATAGCGCATTTCTTTATCATGGATTGATGTGATTGGTAATCATGGAATATTAGCATGTGTTTATGTGATTGGATCATATGATTATGAGCGTGAATGGAAATGGATGATCACGAGCCCTAAACCGAATGTATGGTTTAATTTTATGTTGGGCCTGTGTGCCTCTTTCTGCTTTCTCCTTCTCCCCTTCTAGTTGCCTGGGAATAATAAGGCATTCTTTCTCCCTCCTTATGTACTGCCCCCGGGTTTTCGCTGGGGTTTCTTTTTACAAATGTAATGAGAGTAGAATAGGAGTGAGGATTTATTTTTATGTATTTGGTGGAGAAGAAGGAAGGTCCAAATGGAGAGCCCAGACTAGAGGATCCAAGGCGTTTCCATGAAGAGATGAAAGAGAAAAGAGACCAAGGCCCATCAGAATGATGATTGGGTTACTATTAATGTAATAGTGTAAGACCAACCTTAGATTGACCATAGATCCACTGCGGGCTTAGTGGGTCGCATAGGATTCGGGCTCATGATCATCCAACAGGGGCGTGCTAGGCTTTAATTTTGCATGTGGCTATTATGATGGATGAATGGTTTTTTATTTATCATATAACTGCTATGGGATGCAATTTATTTATTTACGCATTATAGATGAATGTGTTTATATTTACATATGAGATCTCGGTCATTTGCAACTCTCACATTGGTTAGACCACTGTCCAAATATTAGACCCTAGACAAAATGGACATGGACTCTAGGAGTTTGTCCATGCCTTCCAGTCCATGGCATAGTGAGGAAGCTAATTTAGGTCGATAGCGTGGTCTCACGAGTCGTGGCACGTCTATCGTACTTTAAAGAAGCTGCACTATGTCATGAACGAAAAGTAGACCACTGTTACCTGTCTCACGAGTCGTGGAGGTAGCAGCGGGTCTATGATTCGGTTGATTGGGTCGGGTCTAACGCCCGATTAGCATGATTCGCTTGGAGTCCTCGGGATCATGTGAAAGGGCGAGGCAATAATCTTTGGAATCTCGTGGAACGAGAATGGTATGGCATACCTCCTATAGGATTCTTCCCAAGCGAATCGTAAAAGCGGGGTATGGGAAGATTCGCTGTGGATCCCAAGCCCACTAGGAAAAGGTTTCCCAAAAACAACGTTTGAGAGTATCGTGTTTTCGTATAAATAGTGGGAGCATTAAATGACTAAAGACCAAGCGTTTAATTACTTATCAAACTTCCGCCTTTTAAATTTTGCTGATCGTGAACTCTGTTTTTTAAATGTAGATTTAAAATGTCTAAGAACCCACTATCAACCATACTTGAGACCAACAAATTCAATGGAACCAATTACAACGACTGGTTGCGCAATCTTAGGATAGTCCTAGATTACGAGAACCAAGGCTACGTCATGGACGAGCCTCTCCCTAGGACCTTACCGGAAGGATCCACGCCAGAAGAACGTGAGACGTTTGAGACTTGGCATAAGGATAACTGGAAAGTCCGTAGCGTCATACTTGCTTCAACGACGAAAGGGTAGACGATGTCCCTTCCATTATGGCTCGCCTTAAGGATTGCTATACAGTCCCGGACCGGCATACTAGGTATGTCGCGACTAAGGCGTTCTTTGTAACCAAAATGACCAAAGGATCCTCTATACAAGAGCACGGGGTTAAAATGCTTACCCTGGTGGAAAAGCTCGAGGACCTAAAGGCAGGCCTCAAATGAGACGTACATAGATGTGATCCTTCAGTCTCTCCCACCCCCCTTCGACCAATTTATTGTTTACTATAACATGAATGCACTTGTGAAGGGTATTCATGAGTTAATCAATACGTTGGTGCAATACGAGGCAACGACCAAAAAGTCCACGCCTTCGGTATTGTTTGGAGGTGCTTCAACTTCAAAGACGAAAGGCAAGGGTGTCGGACATTGGAAAAGGAAGAAGGGGAAGGGAAAAGCCATCAAAGCAGCTACAAACACTAAAAGTGTTCCCATTGCCAAAGAGGGGAAAGGCAAAGGAAAAGGGAAGGTTGTCTCCAAGCAACAGTCGAGGGCATATGACATATGTATCAATTGCCGTGAGAAAGGGCATTAGAAGAGGGAGTGCCGCAAACTCCTCTCGAACCAAGGTATATTTGTGATTGAGGTTAATATGGTTACTAACTCTGCCTCTTGGGTATTAGATAGCGGCTGTGGAGCTCACATTTACAATGATTTGTAGGTGCTGAAAAGAAGCAAAAAACTGGGTAGCGGGGATATGATCTTGAAGCTTGGGAATGGCAAGGCCATCTCGGCAGAAGCAGTAGGATCCGCCAGTCTAGTAGTTAGTGATCGTATTAGTATAGAGTTAGAGCTAGTTTATTATGTACCTAGTATAATTGAAAACATCATTTCCATTCCATTGTTAGACAATAGTGGATATTAGTTTATGATCAATAAAAATTGTTTTTATTTGATGAGCTGTGGAATTGCTCATCTGCTTGGTACACTTAATAATGGGCTCTATATCTTACAACAAACGAACTTCGTTCTAAACTCTCAACACAAACGCAAAATAGATAATAACGGGAACGCACGACTGTGGCACGCTAGGCTAGGTCACATATCCCAAGACAGGATGAAAGGATTGGTAGACTCAAAGAATCTAGAGGTAGGGGACTTGAGTGAGCTACCAACTTGTGAATCCTGTCTCAGACCAAGAAGCCCTTTTTAGGACAAAGTAAGCTCGCCACAGGTCTGTTGGACTTGGTCCATACAGACGTATGTGGACCACTAAGGACGCAGGCCCGAGGTGGGTTCTCCAACTTCATAACCTTCACCGATGATCATTCACGGTACGGTTATGTATACCTGATGAGGTACAAGTCTGAAGCTCTTGACAGGTTTAAAGAATTCAGACTTGAAGTTGAGAACCAAACCAACTGCAAAATTAAAGTCCAATGGTCACACCAGGGCGGAGAATACCTTAGTACTGAGTTCCTTAATTATCTAAAAGAAAATGGTATAATATCTGAATGGACACCTCCCGGGACACCACAGTTGAATGGTGTCTTTGAAAGGAGGAATCGAACCCTGTTGGACATGGTTCGATCCATGATGAGTTTTACCAAATTGCCCTTGTCCTTTTAGGGCTACGCATTGCAAACGGCGGCCAAGTTATTATATTTGGCGCCAACCAGTGTATTGACCCAAACGCCACATGTAATATGGCACGGCAAGCCTGCGTCCTACAACTACTTGAAAGTGTGGGGCCGCATACGTCAAGAGGTTAGTGGGGAGATAAGCTAGAATCCAGGTCTAGCTTATGCAGGTTCGTTGGATACCATAAAGAGACTGCAGGTTATTACTTTTATGACCCCTTGGAACAAAAGATATTTATTTCAAGGAACGCAGTGTTCTTGGAACAAGGCCTTCCAGAGGATATCCAACCTGATGAACTGATATTTGAGGAATCAAGTGATGAAAACTAGTCATCAGAGGTAGCTGCGGATTCCTCACTTAGAGGATTCAGGATAGATACCCGAAGGGCTGACCAACCTCGAGGAGTCCAACACGCTAGGCATGAAGGAAAGCCTCAGGAAGGGCCAGCCCCGGTACCTGAACCGCCAGCTCCTATACAGTCAGCGCCCACAGTCACCACTGATGTTCCCATTCTCCATAGGTCAACTAGAGAGTCTCGACCTCCAGTGAGATATGGCTTTCTAAATACGACCGGTCTACTAGATAACGATCCTAAGACATACAGAGAAGCGATGTCTGACATCGACTCCGGGAAATGGCTTGAGGCCATGAAAATCGAAATGGACTCCATGAGCGAAAACCAAGTCTGGAGACTTGTAGACCCACCGAAAGGTGTTAAGCCAGTTGGTTGTAAGTGGGTCTATAAGTGCAAACTTGGCGTTGATGGAGAAGTCACAACTTTTAAGATTAGGCTAGTAGCTAAAAGGTACACTCAACGACCGGGGGTCGATTTTGAGGACACGTATTCGCTAGTAGCCATGGCTAAATCCATTTAGACCCTGCTCGCCATAGCAGCATGGTATGACTATGAGATATGGCAGATGGACGTGAAAACGGCCTTCCTCAATGGTTTCGTTTAGGAAGAGATCTATATGGATCAGCTGGAGGGTTTCACAGTCACTGGAGAATAACAGAAGGTCTGTCGTCTCCAGAAGTCCATCTATTGCCTCAAACAAGCATCCCGAAGCTGGAACATTTGCTTTGATGAAGTAATATGGGGTTATGACTTCATCAAAAATGAATCCGACCCTTGTGTATACAAGGAGGTCAATGAGAGCTCTATAGTGTTCCTAGTGCTTTATGTGGATGACATTCTACTCATAGGTAATGATGTTAGAATGTTGGGTGACACAAAAGCATGGTTATCAACCCAGTTTTCCATGAAGGATTTGGGTGAAGCCTCCTACATTCTAGGCATCCAGATTGTCAGCGACAGATCTAAAAGAATGTTATGACTCACCCAAAACTCGTATATGGAGAAAGTCCTGAAAAGATTTCGAATGGACAACTCCAAATGAGGATTCCTTCCCATGAGGCATGGGATCAAGTTATCCAAGAAACAGTCCCCGCAGACTGATGAGGAACTTGAAAGGATGAAAGTCATCCCCTATGCTTTGATCGTAAGAAGCATCCAATATGCGGTCCACTACACCAGACCTGACATTGCTTACGCTTTGAGTGTAACAAGCAGATATCAGTCTTGTGCAGGAGAGGCACATTGGAATGCTGTTAAGGGTATTTTTAAGTACCTGAGGAGGACTAAGGAAATGTTCTTGGTCTATGGCAATGGAGAACTGATCCTGAAGGCTTTAGCGACGCTAGCTTCCAGTCTGATGACGATGATGCCAAGTCTCAATCGGGTTATGTATTCAGGCTCAATGGAGGAGTAGTGGCTTCGAAAAGTTCCAAGCAAGCAACCACTGCTGATTCCACCACTGAGGCCGAATACATAGCAGCTTCAGAAGCTGCCAAGGAACCGGTTTGGATGAGAAACTACATCCAAGAGTTGGATGTGGTGCCTAGCATCGCCGAGCCCGTTGTCATCTTTTGTGATAACAACGGAGCAATAGCGCAAGCAAAGGAACCGAGATCTCATCACCGTTCCAAACACATTCTTAGACGCTACCATCTTTTAAGAGAAATGGTAGGAAGAGGTGACGTTCGGATGGACCGAGTCAACTCAGCAGACAACACAGCAGATCCGCTAATAAAGCCTATGTCGCAGAGCCCTCACACGCAACATCTTGAAAAGATGGGGATTAGATATATGGGCGATTGGCTTTAAGGTCAAGTGGGAGATTGTTAGAATAGGTGACCATGTAGCCAATCTTGGCAGGCAAAACGTAACCTATGTCTGAACAATTTTGAGGATTTGATAAATCATTAATGAATAAAGAAGTGAAATTCATTTGGCAACACTTTGTTTGTGTTCACTTTATCTGCATTACACATCTGTTCACTATGCAAACAAAGCCCATGGACTTAAAACGTATTTCGGGGACTGGGACTACACTTGGAGGTAGATCCATGAAATCAGTCCCGCCGAATCAGTCCGGAAATCTCCAAGCCAAGGAATCTCGAAAATGGGTACCGAGATTCCCCTTGAGACTTGCACTAAGCATCTGAAGGACAAGCGGATCCGCCCGGGAGCGCGAGCGGAAGCGAGAAAGCGAGGAAATAGTGCGTAAATTAAATCAAATCTAATTTAAAATACGAATCCCAAGGGGTGTATCCTTGGGTGCTCAACCAGGCGTTCGATGTAGGGTGTGTAAATATTAGAAATGAATATTAAATACATAGGGCATAGATAAATATATATAATCAATCAAAGCGTAATAAACCGTTACCTTTGATTGTCTAGCGTATGCTCTCGGCTACTTGCATTGTTCCTTCTCCGGAATGCTCATGAAATCCAAATGTATGGATTCTCCAAAGGTGATCCACACCACAACGGAAGAAACGCACGTCCTTCTTGCTAGAAAAGAACGGGTTTAAGAAGGAACCGGTTTAAGAGAAGAACACTATGAATTAGTGCTCTCTTAAACTTACTTTGTTCTTCTTCTTGATTCAAAATCAAGTGAAGAACACAAGTGTAAGAGAGGGAGAGAGGCCGAGAGTTTGAGAGAGAGGAGAGGATTTTTGTCTTCTCTTTTTCCTAGAAAAAGATGAATAATGAATCACTTATGCTTGGTGTTGTATATTCTAATATATATACATAATTAATGTGATTATTGGAATGTGTCTAGGTTCATCCAAGGATGTCTAGATTCATTCCAATCAATCACCATCAATTCTTCAATCAAGCCTACCAAAATTTATGATATAATCAAGTCATACCAAAAGGGAAGAGCTTGATTTGAGTTGATTTGTCTCTTTCCAAAAGAGATAAGTCAACATACCACCTAGCATGAAACATGGCTGATTTTGCTTCCTCCAAGGGAGCATATCGGCCATGTTTAATTAAGGGAAGAAGTCCAACTTCTTCCTATTCAAAAATAGGAATTATTTCTCCTCTCGGGTATAATTTAACGGACCGGGTTTTATCGTAATCCAATTACGACGAATCAAACATTAAATCCAATTTAATGTCCATTTAAATTATTCCCGTTGATCTTTTAATCCAATTAAAAGATCCAACGTCTCAATGTCTCAACTTTCCATATTTAATCGAAAATCCAATTTACCGATTAAACGAAAGCCCGATACAATATCGGCCCGTCCATCCAATGGACTTTCCCTTAAGTAATCCAATTACTTATTTTATACTTCGAGATTGACTCCAAGTCAATATCTCAACCTCCTCGGTGATTTGTGTGTGACCCTTTAGGTTCACCCTCAGCTAGACTTAGGCCCGGTCCCACAAGGGCCCGTTACCATGGGTGGCCGTCTAGCAACGGTCCATGTCACTAGAGACTAGGTGAATTGGCGTGAACATTTAGGCGCCGATTCCGTACGGGTACGATCCTTCCGTCTACCGTCTCCCGGTCTTAGTCTAGGTTATGGAATTGGGCGTCGGTTCCCATCCTTGACTAGGCATCTATGCTTAATAGTCGAGACCACGTATGCTTCATTGCGTCGACACAAGAAACCATTCCCTGTTCGACCAACCACTGTGGCCACAGCTTTAAACAGCCATGAACTTGTCTCCGAGTGCATAGGAGATACCTCTGTCACATACTGACAGGGGACGGATCCTCTTCTTGGAATCCACCGTCCTCGCTACACATTCCGACTTCACTGGACAAGGCTTATGATAATCATCTTACAGAATGATTAAATCTCGCCAGATCCATGATACAGCCGTCATGTGCACGCGACTGCTATGATTCCTCAAGTCTGAGGATTACTCCCGTACTATCGGAACCGGGGAAAACCAATCATACCGACCAAGCCTCCAAGGCTTCCATATGATAATCCCCGCTAGTCAGTCCGGTCGGCTCGACCCCAGTCCACCAACCCATCAAGATCGTGTAGGCGTCCCACGCCTGTCGTCGATGAAACACGACACTCATTCAATGAACACGACTCTTGACGCAAGTCTCAATAGGACTCTCGATGCCCTGTCTCGAGGTCCTCGACATGGAACGTTTCAGACCCAACTCTTAATTAGTTGGTTTCATGACCACCATCCAATGCGTGGCCCAACTGCACGAGTTGTTATCCATGGTCTGTGCGCTTTGTTGCGATATAAGTTAAACACCGTTTTAACAAATGTAATATGAGCGCAACAAAGAAGGTACCATCGTTGACGAATACTCATCTTATTCATCACATAATAATATTACATTTACATCAAGTTGTCAGATAGGTTACAAATCGCCAAACCTATTGGCTTTCTGGTCACCTATTCTAACAGCATCTGCTGTCCTATTTCATCGACGGGTGACGAAGGTCGTCTAAGCAGTGTTAGTGGGTTAGCCTGCTAGGCAGCAGCTGACTGAGGTGACTCGCGGGAACCGTCTTACGCAGGACCTTGAGTAGGGTCGGCTAGGTATGACGTGTGTTCCCGGTTCCAACATTACAGGTCAAGTCCTTTGACTTGAGAAACTGCTGAGTTTACCTATATATCTGGGCTATATGTTAGATATGGTGAGATATTGCCAAGAAACATTTGAGTAGTCATAAGCCATGTCTAGTGCAGCTCCGGTGTACAGAGTGACAGTAGTTTCCAAGAAAGGATCTGTCTCCTGTCAAAAGGCGTTGACAGTTGAGTCTCACATATGCTCTGTGTCCTGTCCCTAAAATCTGTGGCCACAGTAACTTAACAGAAGGGAAGGTTTCCCTTGCGGCGTTTAGTAAGGACAGACCGACATTTAGGTCCAAAATGGGTACCTGCATTTGTTTGTGCCCTAGACCCTAAGTGGTGAGACCGAAGACAGAAGGACAAGTGTACTGTTAGAGCCTAAATGTTCATCCTCGAATATTCACCTAGTCTCTAGTGCCACAGACCGTTGCTAGATGGCCAACCATGGTAACGGGCGGATTCTAGGAATCCGATCAAGTCTAGCTGAAAGGTGAACCTAAAGAGTCACACACAATCCACACACATTAATGAAGGACAAGCGGATCCGCCGGCGGAGCGCGAGCGGAAGCGAGAAAGCGAGAAAAGTGCGTAAATTAAATCAAATCTAATTTAAAATGCGAATCCCAAGGGTTGTGCCCTTGGGTGCTCAACCGGGCGTTCGATGTAGGATGTGTAAATATTGGAAATGAATATTAAACACATAGGGCATAGATAAATATATATAATCAATCAAAGCGTAAATAAACCGTTACGTTTGATTGTTTAGCGTATGCTCCCGGCTACTTGCGTTGTTCCTTCTCCCGAATGCTCACGAAATCCAAACGTATGGATTCTCCAAAAGTGATCCACACCACACCGGAAGAAACACACGTTCTTCTTGTTAGAAAAGAACGGGTTTAAGAAGGAATCGGTTTTAAGAGAAGAACACTATGAATTAGTGCTCTCTTAAACTTACTTTGTTCTTCTTCTTGATTCAAAATCAAGTGAAGAACACAAGTGTAAGAGAGGGAGAGAGGCCGAGAGTTTGAGAGAGAGGAGAGGATTTTTGTCTTCTCTTTTTCCTAGAAAAAGATGAATAATGAATCACTTATGCTCGGTGTTGTATATTCTAATATATATACATAATTAATGTGATTATTGGAATGTGTCTAGGTTCATCCTAGGATGTCTAGATTCATTCCAATCAATCACCATCAATTCTTCAATCAAGCCTACCAAAATTTATGGTATGATCAAATCATACCAAAAGGGAAGAGCTTGATTTGAGTTGATTTGTCTCTTTCCAAAAGAGATAAGTCAACATACCACCTAGCATGAAACATGGCTGATTTTGCTTCCTCCAAGGGAGCATGTCGGTCATGTTTAATTAAGGGAAGAAGTCCAACTTCTTCCTATTCCAAAATAGGAATTATTTCTCCTCTCGGGTATAATTTAATGGACCGGGTTTTATCGTAATCCAATTACGACAAACCTAACATTAAATCCAATTTAATGTCCATTAAAATTATTCCCGTTGAACTTTTAATCCAATTAAAAGATCCAACGTCTCAACTTTCCATATTTAATCAAAAAATCCAATTTACCGATTAAACGAAAGCCCGATACAATATCGGCCCGTCCATCCAATGGACTTTCCCTTAAGTAATCCAATTACTTATTTTATCCTTCGAGATTGACTCCAAGTCGATCTCTCAACCTCCTCGGTGATTTGTGTGTGACCCTTTAGGTTCACCCTCAGCTAAACTTGAGCCCGTGTCCCACAAGGGCCCTTTACCATGGGTGGCCGTCTAGCAATGGTCCATGGCACTAGAGACTAGGTGAATTAGCGTGAACATTTTGGCCCCGATTCCGTACGGGTACGATCCTCCCGTCTACCGTCTCCCGGTCTTAGTCTAGGTTATGGAATTGGGCGTCGGTTCCCATCTTTGACTAGGCATCTATGCTTATTACTCAAGACCACGTATGCTTCATTGCGTCGACACAGGAAACCATTCCCTGTTCGACCAACCACTGTGGCCACAGCTTCAAACAGCATGAACATGTCTTCGAGTGCATAGGAGATACCTCTGTCACATACTGACAGGGGACGGATCCTCTTCTTGGAATCCACCGTCCTCGCTACACATTCCAACTGCACAGGACAAGGCTTATGATAGTCTTCTTACAGAATGATTACCTCTCGCCAAATCCAAGATACAGCCGTCATGTGCATGCGACTGCCATGATCCCTCAAGTATGAGGATTACTCCCGTGCTATCGGAACCGGGGAAAACCAATCATACTGACCAAGCCTCCAAGGCTTCCATATGATGATCCCCGCGAATCAGTCCAGTCGGCTCGACCCCAGTCGACCAACCCATCAAGATCGTGTATGTTAGAATAGGTGACCATGTAAGCCAATTTTGGCGGGTATATGTAACCTATGTCTAGACAATTTCAGGTGTTTGATAAATCATTAATGAATAAAGAAGTGAATTTCATTTGGCATCACTTTGTTTGTGTTCACTTATATTTGTTTTCCATATCTGTTCACTACGCAAACAAAGCCCACGGACTGAGAATCAATTTCGGGGACTGGGACTACGCTTGGAGGTAGGTCCATGGAATCAGTCTTCCCGAATCAGTCCGGAAATCTCCAAGTCAAGGAATCCCGAAAATGGGTACCGGGATTGCATTTGAGACTTGCACTAAGCACCTGCTGTCGTGTTTCATCGACGGGTGACGAGGGTCGTCTAAGCAGTGTTAGTGGGTTAGCATGCTAGGACGCAGCTGACTGAGGTGACTCGCGGGAACCGTCTTACGGAGGACCTTGAGTATGGTCAGCAAGGTATGACGTGTATTCCCGGTTCCAACGGTACAGGCCAAGTCCTTTGACTTGAGGAATTGCTCAGTTTACCTGTACGTTAGGGCTGTATTTTAGATATGGTGAGAGATTGCCAGAATTCTCTTTGGTAGTCATAAGCCATGTCTAGTACAGTTCTGGTGTGCAAAGTGACAGTAGTTTCCAAGAAAGGATCTGTCTCCTGTCAATAGGTTTTGGCAGTTGAGTCTCATGTATACTCTAGGTCTTGTCCCTAAAACTGTGGCCACAGTGACTGAACAGAAGGGAAGGATTCCCTTGCGGCGTTTAGTGAGGACAGACCGACACTTAGGTCCAAAATGGGTACTTGCATTATCCGTGCCCTAGACTCTAAGTGATGAGACCGAGGACAGAAGGACAAGTGTACTGTTAGAGCCTAAATGTTCATCCCTGAATATTTCACCTAGTCTCTGGTGCCATGGACCGTTGCTAGATGGCCACCCATGGTAACGGAAGGATTCTAGGAATCCGACCAAGTCTAGCTGAAAGGTGAACCTAAAGAGTCACACACTATCCACACACATTTAGATATTTAATTAGGAATTAAATATTGGAGGGAAGGAATGATTAAATTGGATTTAATCGGGTCCTTTATTTTTCTTGGGAGAAATAATTCCTTCTATTAGATATAAGGAATTAAATTGATAAATTAGATTTATCAAAGGGATTTATTTAATGGGCTTAAATAATATTTATATTTTTTTAGCCTCTTGGAAATATTTAAATAGGTTTTAAATATTCCATTAAATTAAATTAAATCAACGGTGAGATGAATGGGAGAGATGGATGGCTAGGATTGTTTTGACTAGGTCAAAACACTACTTTGACTAGGACTTTGACTAGGTCAAAATCCTAGTCAAAATAGGGTTCTTGAAAGAGGAGTTTAAAGAGGATTAGACTCCTCTTCTATATAAACCCCTAGCATCCTACAAGTTGAAGGATGATGAAACTGCCAACACACATACAACACACACACACTTTTCGGCTCTCTCTCCCCTCTATCTCGTGCCGCCCCTCTCTCTCTCACACACTCCAAGAAATTGTTTCTTTGTCTCTCTTGTTCTTGGAACATTAGAACTTGATGAATCAATACCATTAATTCATAATGTGTTGTTGATTCATCCACTCCAAAATATAAACTTGTTCGTTGCTAGCACGACGTGCAAGATACGTGGGTGGATCGTGTGTCACGATTTGGAGGGTCTCAAGAACGAGATCTTGGTGCAAAACGGGGAACAACGCGTGTAGCCGTTGAAGACGAAAACGACAACGGGTAGGTCTCGTTTATGATTTTCGTCCCTTTTAATTTTCTACCCTATGGCCTCCATGATTCTTTTATGTTTTATTATTCATGAGATACACCGAACACCCGGGAATTTCAAAGGCACACCCTTTGAAACGTGTTCTTTAATTTAAAAGCATGTTTAAATTCCATATTTAATTTTAATTATACCGTGCTTCTGCATTCGCGCTTTTCCCGGGACGATCCACAATTTCTTTCAGTTTTTACGTCCATCTGCCATATCTCATAGTCATACCATGCTGCTATGGCGAGCAGGATCCGAATGGACTTAGCCATGGCTACTGGCGAGTAGGTATCCTCAAAATCGACCCCGGGTCGTTGAGTGTATCCCTTAGCTACAAGCCTAGCCTTAAAAGTTGTGACTTCTCCATCAGTGCCAAGTTTGCGCTTGTAGACCCACTTACAGCCCACTGGCTTAACACCTTTCGGTGGATCTACAAGACTCCAAACTTGGTTCTCGCTCGTGGAGTCCATTTCGGCTTTCATGGCCTCAAGCCATTTCTCGGAGTCGATGTCTGACATCGCTTCTCCATAAGTCTTAGGATCGTTATCCAAAAGATCGATCGCACCTAGAAAGACATATCTCACTGGAGGTCTGGACTCTATAGTGGACCTACGGAGAATGGGAACGTCAGTGGTGACTGTGGGCGCTGACTGTATCGGAGCCGGTGGTTCAGGAACCGGGGCTGGCTGTTCCTGAGGCTGTCCTTCATGCCTAGCATGTTGGACCTCTCGAGGTTGGTCAGCCCTTCGGCTGTCTATCCTGAATCCTCTAAGTGAGGGTTCCGTGGCTACCTCTGATGGCTGGATTCCATCACTTGATTCCTCAAGGATCAGCTCATCAGGTTGGATATCCTCCGGGAAGCCTTGCTCCAAGAATACTGCATTTCTTAAAACAAAGACCTTTTGTTCCAAGGGGTCATAAAAGTAATAACCCGCAGTTTCTTTAGGGTATCCAATGAACCTGCATAAGCTAGACCTGGATTCTAGCTTATCTCCCACTAACCTCTTGACGTATGCGGGGCTACCCACACTTTCAAGTAGTTGTAGTGTTGGAATAGGTGACCAGAAAGCCAATAGGTTTGGCAATTTGTAACCTATCCGACAACTTGATGTGAATGTAATATTATTATGTGATGAATAAGATGAGTGTTCGTCACCAATGGTACCTTCTTTGTTGCGCTCATCTTACATTTGTTAAACCGGTGTTTAACTTATATCGCAACAAAGCCCACAGACCATGGAAAACAACTCGTGCAGTTGGGCCACACATTGGATGGTGGTCATGAGATCAACTGATTAAGAGTTGGGTCTGAAACGTTCCAAGTCGAGGACCTCGAGACAGGGCATCGAGAGTCCTATTGAGACTTGCATCAAGAGTCGTGTTCATTGGGATGAGTGCCGTGTTTCATCGGCGACAGGCGTGGGACGCCTACACGGTCTTGATGGGTTGGTCGACTGGGGTCGAGCCGACTGGACTGACTCGCGGGGATCATCATATGGAAGCCTTGGAGGCTTGGTCGGTATGATTGGATCCCCCGTTCCGATAGTACGGGAGTAATCCTCAGACTTGAGGAATCATGGCAGTCACGTGCACAGGACGGCTGTATCTTGGATCTGGCGAGAGGTGATCATTCTGTAAGATGATCATTATAAGCCTTGTCCAGTGCAGTCAGAATGTGTAGCGAGGACGGTGGATTCCAAAAAGAGGATCCGTCCCCTGTCAGTATATGACAGAGGTATCTCCTATGCACTCGGAGACACGTACATGCTGTTTGAAGCTGTGGCCACAGTGGTTGGTCGAACCGGGAATGGTTTCCTGTGTCGACGCAATGAAGCATACATGGTCTCGAGTATTAAGCATAGATGCCTAGTCAAGGATG
Source organism: Sesamum alatum (assembly GCA_034509735.1). Taxonomy (NCBI): domain Eukaryota; kingdom Viridiplantae; phylum Streptophyta; class Magnoliopsida; order Lamiales; family Pedaliaceae; genus Sesamum; species Sesamum alatum. Next base: position 21,967,220 of record JACGWO010000005.1, read on the forward strand.
GGAACCGACGCCCAATTCCATACCCTAGACTAAGGCCGGGAGACGGTAGACGGAAGGATCGTACCGTACGGAATCGGCGCCTAAATGTTCACGCCAATTCACCTAGTCTCTAGTGCCATGGACCGTTGCTAGACGGCCACCCATGGTAACGGGCCCTTGTGGGACACGGGCCCAAGTCTAGCTGAGGGTGAACCTAAAGGGTCACACACAAATCACCGAGAGGAGGTTGAGAGATCGACTTGGAGTCAATCTCGAAGGATAAAATAAGTAATTGGATTACTTAAGGGAAAGTCCATTGGATGGACGGGCCGATATTGTATCGGGCTTTCATTTAATCGGTAAATTAGATTTTCGATTAAATATGGAAAGTTGAGATGTTGAGACGTTGGATCTTTTAATTGGATTAAAAGATCAACGGGAATAATTTAAGTGGACATTAAATTGGATTTAATATTGGGTTCGTCGTAATTGGATTACAATAAAACCCGGTCCTTTAAATTATACCCGAGAGGAGAAATAATTCCTAATTGGAATAGGAAGAAGTTGGACTTCTTCCCTTAATTAAAATATGGCCGACATGCTCCCTTGGAGGAAGCAAAATCAGCCATGTTTCATGCTAGGTGGTATGTTGACTTGTCTCTTTTGGAAGAGACAAATCAACTCCAATCAAGCTCTTCCCTTTTGGTATGATTTGATCATACCATAAATTTTGGTAGGCTTGATTGAAGAATTGATGGTGATTGATTGGAATGAATCTAGACATCCTTGGATGAACCTAGACACATTTCAATAATCACATTAATTATGTATATATATTAGAATATACAACACCTAGCATAAGTGATTCATTATTCATCTTTTTCTAGGAAAAAGAGAAGACAAAAATCCTCTCCTCTCTCTCAAAATTTCGTGCTCCCTCCCTCTCTTACACTTGTGTTCTTCACTTGATTTTGAATCAAGAAGAAGAACAAAGTAAGTTTAAGAGAACACTAATTCATAGTGTTCTTCTCTTAAACCGATTCCTTCCTAAACCCGTTCTTTTCTAGCAAGAAGAACGCGTGTTTCTTCCGGTGTGGTGTGGATCACCTTTGGAGAATCCATACGTTTGGATTTCGTGAGCATTCCGGAGAAGGAACAACGCTAGTAGCCGGGAGCATACGCTAAACAATCAAAGGTAACGGTTTATTACGCTTTGATTGATTTCAATGGTATATCTATGCCCTATGTGTTTAAATATATGTTTTAATATTTACACATCCTACATCGAACGCCTGGTTTGAGCACCCAAGGGTACACCCCTTGGGATATGCGTATTTTAAATTTGATTTTTAAATTTATGCACATTCTCGCCTTTCTCGCTTCCGCTCGCGCTCCCGGGCGGATCCGCTTGTCCTTCAAGTGGTATCAGAGCCAGGTTCGATGTAAGGGGCATAGATCTATTGTGTTTGGCATGATCTACTTGCTTTTAAGTGGCTTTATTGGCATGTTAGATTACGTAAATATATGAATAATATGATGATTCAATTGTTTGGATTTAATGGACTTTTGACATGCTTAATTTTGTTAGATTGGATCTAAAATTGCATGCTTATTTTCAGAATAATATTAATTTTATTGTGCTGAAACAGTTTTGAAAAAAAAAATAAAAAATTGGTCGGGCCGGCAGTGGCCGCGCGCAGGCGGGCGCCTGCGCGCGCTGTGCGCAGCCGGCCGCTGCTGGCCGAGGGCCAGCGCGCGGCACAGCGCCGCGCGCGCTGCCCTGTGCGCAGCGGGCGGCCGGCCAGCACAACGGCTGGGCCGTTTTGTGCCGTTTTTTCGACTTTTTTCGGAAAATTCGATTTTCTGTATTTTCTGCACAATATTCTGAAAAATATGTTAATTTTGCATTTTTTATTTTGGAATAATTGGATTATTCCTTGGATTAAATTTGCTTAATTAATTTGTGATTAATACAAGCATTGGATGCATTGTTTAAAATGTCCATTAAATTTAAAATTTGAATTTTGCATATTATTTGTATATATTTATGCTTTTGTGATGTTGGACATCACTTGGGTATTTGGAATATCCATTGGTTATTTATGCATGATTATTTGGAATAATTATGTTATATGTGAGTTGATGGAATCAACATGGGATGATCACAAGAGCCCTAGACCTTGTGTATGGATGAATGTATGATCATTTATTTTCTGTTGGGTGGGGCCTGCGTGCCTCTTGTTTTTGGGACTATCATCTCCCGTATTTTCAGCCTCATGATGTTAAGGCTTGTTTTCCTTATTACCAATGTATTACTTTCAGTTGTAATGAGAGTAGATAGGATTGGTGAGGTTTCAATTTTAACAAGCAATTGGAGTCGGAGACCCCAAGGAGGAGCATCAAGGCATGAAACAAGAAGCACTTCAAGGCCCATTGGAATGACAATGGGTTTATTATTATTGTAATAATTTAGGACCACCCTAGACAGACCATAGACTCACTGCGGGCTCAGTGGGTCGCATAGGTTGGCTTGTGATCATCCTAACAGGAGTATGCTATGTTTTATGCATGCGGCGTTTTTATTTATCGCTTTAAATATTGGATATTTATGCATGCTAAAACACAATAATGTGATGAGTCTCGGTCACACTTTAAACTCTCATTTGGTTGGACCAAATTAAATATTAGGCCCAGAACGGACTTGGATCAAAATGGTATTTTGGTCTGTCCGAGCCTTCCATCCACAGCAATGTGGTGAGGAAGCTACCACTACCCAAGTGTGGTCTCACGAGTCGTGGCACACTGGAATAGGGGAAAGTTGCACTATTGTTGTGAACAAAAAAGACTGCGCTCGCTGTTTTCCTGTCTCACGAGTCGTGGGAGGCGACAGTTTGAGGCATGATTTGGTTGATGGGTCGGGCCTAACACTGAGTAACATGGTTCGCTTGGAGTCCTCGGAACCATGCGAATAGGTGAGGCAAAATATCTTGGGAATCTCATTGGATGAGAATGATATTGGATATCTCCCACGAGGTCTTCTTCATGTGAATCGTAAAAGCGGGGCATGGAGATTACGCTTGTGGATCCCAAGCCCACTAGGAAATGGTTTCCCGAAACTCCGCTTGAGAGTGGCGGACTTTCGTATACATAGTGGGAGGTTAAAGACTAAAAGACCAAGTCTTCAACTTGAACAATAATATTACCATCATCTGCTAATTTCTGCTTTACATTTTCATTAATGTAGATATGTCTAAGAACCCGTTAACCATGATTCTTGAGACTAACAAATTCAACGGAACGAACTACTCGGACTGGCTAAGAAACCTGAGGATTGTCCTCAGTTTCGAGAACCAAGGCTACGTCTTGGACGAGCCGCCACCAAGCGACTTACCGGAGGGGTCCATGCCTGAAAGAACGTTTAACGTTCAAGAAATGGCATGAGGACAACCGAAAAGTACGCAGTATCATACTGGCTTCGATGTCTAACGACATCCAGAAGCAGTATGAGAGGCTGGACAACGTCTCCGCCATAATGCTCCGCATGAACGAGGTTTTATGCGGTTCCGGATAGGCATATTAGATATGCCGCCACAAAAGCGTTCTTTGGCACCAAGCTTGCTGAAGGAGCGTCTGTACAGAGTCATGGGGTCAAGATGCTCTCCCTAGTGGAGAAACTCGAGGACCTTAAAGCTGGGCTTAACAAAGACACGTACATTGACGTGATCCTCCAGTCGCTTCCTCCATCCTATGACCCGTTTGTTGTAAACTACAACATGAACGGACTTGAGAAGTCTATTCATGAGTTGATCAACATGCTGGTCCAATACGAGGCAACGACCCACAAGTCGGCGCCGGCGGTATTGATAGGAGAGGCTTCGACCTCCAAGGCGAATGGCAAGAGGGCCGGACGCTGGAAGAGGAAGAAGGGCAAAGGGAAGACGGTTGTGGCCCCTGCTCACGCTCCGGGCTTCCCTGTTGCTCCGGTTGGACCGAGCAAAGGGAAAGGGAAGGCCCGTGGTTCTCAGCGGTTCCAAGGCAAATGATGTCTGCATACATTGCCAAGGGAAAGGGCATTGGAAGAGGGAGTGCCCACAACTCCTCTCCAACCCAGGTGTGTTTGTGGTTGAAGTTAATATGATTACTAATTCTGCTTCATGGGTATTGGATACCGGGTGTGGTGCTCACATCTGCAATGATTTGCAGGCACTGCAAAGAAGCAGAAGGCTAACCAAGGATGAAATGATCCTGAGGCTAGGCGATGGCAAGGCCGTTGCTGCGGAGGCCGTAGGATCACTAGAGTTAGCCATTAGTAGTCATGTTAGGATTGTACTGAACGACTGTTTCTATGTACCTAGCATGATTAAAAACATTGTTTCCATCCCGGTCCTTGATAAGGAGGGATATAGAATTTACCATCAATAAAAACAGTTTTTTCATTATCAAAGATGGTATTTCTCATTTGCTTGGTACATTGGTCAACGGTCTGTACATACTTCAACAGTCTAATTGGATTATGACTGCAGAACACAAACGAAAACGTGACAATCATAATAACGCACAGATATGGCATGCGAGGTTAGGTCATATCTCTAAAGATAGGATAAGAAGGTTGGTGGACTCAAAGAGTCTAGAAAATAGACAATTTGGACAACCTACCGACCTGCGAATCCTGTCTAAAGGGAAAGATGACCAAGAAACCCTTTGTTGGACAAAGTACGCTAGCCAGTGGTCTGTTGGATTTGATCCATACAGATGTCTGTGGTCCACTAAATACTCAGGCTAGAGGTGGGTACTCGTACTTCATAAACCTTTACCGATGATCACTCACGGTATGGTTATGTTTACCTGATGAGGTACAAGTCTGAAGCCTTTGGAAGGTTTAAGGAATACAGACTTGAAGTAGAGAACCAAAACCGGTCGAAAGATCAAAGCCCTTCGGTCGGACCGAGGTGGAGAGTATTTGAGTGGTGAGTTTACTGATTATCTAAAAGAGAATGGGATTCTCTCTCAGTGGACCCCTCCTGGAACACCGCAGAATGGTGTGTCTGAAAGGAGGAATCGGACCTTGTTGGACATGGTCCGATCCATGATGAGTTTTACCGAACTACCCCTTTCCTTCTGGGGATACGCTCTTGAGACGGCGGCCAAAGTTTTGAACTTGGCGCCATCTAAAAGGGGTATCCCAGACGCCATATGAGATATGGCATGGCAAGCCTGCCTCCTACAAATACTTGAAAGTGTGGGGTTGCCCCGCATATGTCAAAGAGATTAGTGGGAGATAACTGGACTCGAGGTCTAGTTTATGCAGGTTCATCGCCTATCCGAAAGAAACTGCGGGGTATTATTTCTATGATCCCTTCGAGCAAAAGGTTTTTATCTCGCGAGACGCAGTGTTCTTTGGAAAAAAGTTTTCCCTCGGATAGTCGACCCGATGAGGTGCTCCTTGAGGAATCAAGTGAGGAACCCCAAGAGGCGGCAGTGACATCTGAGCCTGAAGTTCCCACTGATATTGTTCCAGTCCTCCGTAGGTCGTCCAGAGTATCCCATGCACCTGATAGGTATGGATTTTTGGGCCTGACCAGTCAGTTGAATAATGATCCAAAGACGTACGGAGAAGCGATGTCGGACATCGATTCGGACAAGTGGCTTGAGGCCATGAAATCCGAGATGGACTCGATGGGTACAAACAAGGTTTGGACCCTAGCAGATCCACCAAAAGGGGTTAAACCCGAAGCTGGAACATACGTTTTGATGAAGTCATACGGGGATATGATTTCATCAAGAACGAGTCCGATCCTTGTGTATACAAGAAGATCAGTGGGAGCTCAGTTGCGTTTCTGGTGCTTTACGTGGATGACATCTTGCTCATTGGGAATGATGCTAAGATGTTAGGTACCACTAAAGCTTGGTTGTCAACGCAATTCTCCATGAAGGATATGGGCGAGGCATCTTACATCCTTGGCATCAAGATCTACAGGGATAGATCTAGAAGGATGTTAGGAATGGCCCAGTCCTCGTATATGAGGCATGAAATTAAGTTATCCAAGAAGCAGTCTCCTAAGACTGATGAGGAACTTAAACGGATGTAGGACATCCCTATGCTTCAGCCATAGGCAGCATACAGTATGTTGTTCAGTGCACTAGACTTGATGTGGCTTTCGCTTTGAGCATAACTAGTCGATATCAGTCGTGTGCCGGGAAGGCACACTGGAGTGCAGTCAAGAGTATCCTGAAGTACCTGAAAAAGGACTAAGGACATGTTCTTGATCTACGGTGGTGGAGATTTGATACTGGAAGGCTAATAGCGACACTAGCTTCCAGTCGGATGACGAAGATGCCAAGTCTCAATTTGGTTTTTGTATTTAGACTAAATGGTGGCGTGGTTACTTTGAAGAGTTCCAAGTAGGCTACCACGACGGACTCCACCATATAGTTTTGAATACATAGCGGCTTTGGAAACTGCTAAGGAGTGATTTGGTTGATGAGCTACATCCAAGGGTTGGATGTAGTACCTAGCATTGCTAAGCCTGTAATTATCTTTTATGATAACAACAGGGCGATAGCACTAGCAAAGGAACCGAGATCTCATCACGATCCAAGCATATTCTTAGACGCTACCATCTCTTAGAGAGATGGATAGCAGGAGTGACGTTCGGTTGGACCAAGTCACCTCCGCAGAAAACATAGCAGATCCACTTGCTAAGCCCATGTCGCAAGTGGGATATTGTTGCAAATGGGTGATTGGCTTTAGGTCAAGTGGGATATTGTTGGAATAGGTGACCAGAAAGCCAATAGGTTTGGCAATTTGTAACCTATCCGACAACTTGATGTGAATGTAATATTATTATGTGATGAATAAGATGAGTGTTCGTCACCAATGGTACCTTCTTTATTGCGCTCATCTTACATTTGTTAAACCGGTGTTTAACTTATATCGCAACAAAGCCCACAGACCATGGAAAACAACTCGTGCAGTTGGGCCACGCATTGGATGGTGGTCATGAGACCAAGTGATTAAGAGTTGGGTCTGAAACGTTCCAAGTCGAGGACCTCGAGACAGGGCATCGAGAGTCCTATTGAGACTTGCATCAAGAGTCGTGTTCATTGGATGAGTGCCGTGTTTCATTGGCGACAGGCGTGGGACGCCTACACGGTCTTGATGGGTTGGTCGACTGGGGTCGAGCCGACTGGACTGACTCGCAGGGATCATCATATGGAAGCCTTGGAGGCTTGGTCAGTATGATTGGATTCCCCGGTTCCGATAGTACGGGAGTAATCCTCAGACTTGAGGAATCATGGCAGTCACGTGCACAGAACGGCTGTATCTTGGATCTGGCGAGAGGTGATCATTCTGTAAGATGATCATTATAAGCCTTGTCCAGTGCAGTCAGAATGTGTAGCGAGGACGGTGGATTCCAAGAAGAGGATCCGTCCCCTGTCAGTATATGACAGAGGTATCTCCTATGCACTCGGAGACACGTACATGCTGTTTGAAGCTGTGGCCACAGTGGTTGGTCGAACAGGGAATGGTTTCCTGTGTCGACGCAATGAAGCATACGTGGTCTCGAGTATTAAGCATAGATGCCTAGTCAAGGATGGGAACCGACGCCCAATTCCATACCCTAGACTAAGGCCGGGAGACGGTAGACGGAAGGATCGTACCCGTACGGAATCGGCGCCTAAATGTTCACGCCAATTCACCTAGTCTCTAGTGCCATGGACCGTTGCTAGACGGCCACCCATGGTAACGGGCCCTTGTGGGACACGGGCCCAAGTCTAGCTGAGGGTGAACCTAAAGGGTCACACACAAATCACCGAGGAGGTTGAGAGATCGACTTGGAGTCAATCTCGAAGGATAAAATAAGTAATTGGATTACTTAAGGGAAAGTCCATTGGATGGACGGGCCGATATTGTATCGGGCTTTCATTTAATCGGTAAATTAGATTTTCGATTAAATATGGAAAGTTGAGATGTTGAGACGTTGGATCTTTTAATTGGATTAAAAGATCAACGGGAATAATTTAAGTTGACATTAAATTGGATTTAATATTGGGTTCGTCGTAATTGGATTACAATAAAACTCGGTCCGTTAAATTATACCCGAGAGGAGAAATAATTCATAATTTGGAATAGGAAGAAGTTGGACTTCTTCCCTTAATTAAATATGGCCGACATGCTCCCTTGGAGGAAGCAAAATCAGCCATGTTTCATGCTAGGTGGTATGTTGACTTGTCTCTTTTTGGAAAGAGACAAATCAACTCCAATCAAGCTCTTCCCTTTTGGTATGATTTGATCATACCATAAATTTTGGTAGGCTTGATTGAAGAATTGATGGTGATTGATTGGAATGAATCTAGACATCCTTGGATATACAACACCTAGCATAAGTGATTATGTATATATATTAGAATATACAACACCTAGCATAAGTGATTCATTATTCATCTTTTTCTAGGAAAAAGAGAAGACAAAAATCCTCTCCTCTCTCTCAAAATTTCGTGCTCCCTCCCTCTCTTACACTTGTGTTCTTCACTTGATTTTGAATCAAGAAGAAGAACAAAGTAAGTTTAAGAGAACACTAATTCATAGTGTTCTTCTTTTAAACCGATTACTTCCTAAACCCGTTCTTTTCTAGCAAGAAGAACGCGTGTTTCTTCCGGTGTGGTGTGGATCACCTTTGGAGAATCCATACGTTTGGATTTCGTGAGCATTCCGGAGAAGGAACAACGCTAGTAGCCGGGAGCATACGCTAAACAATCAAAGGTAACGGTTTATTACGCTTTGATTGATTTCAATTGTATATCTATGCCCTATGTGTTTAAATATATGTTTTAATATTTACACATCCTACATCGAACGCCCGGTTGAGCACCCAAGGGTACACCCCTTGGGATACGCGTATTTTAAATTTGATTTAAATTTACGCACTTCTCGCCTTTCTCGCTTCCGCTCGCGCTCCCAGGCGGATCCGCTTGTCCTTCATGTAGGACGCAGGCTTGCCGTGCCATATTTCATATGGCGTTTGGGTTAATGTACTAGTAGGCGCCAAATTCAACAACTTGGCCGCTGTTTCTAGTGCATAGCCCCAAAAGGATAAGGTCAGTTTGGTGAAACTCATCATGGACCGAACCATGTCCAACAGGGTTCGATTCCTCCTTTCAGAGACACCATTTAACTGTGGTGTTCCTGGAGGTGTCCATTATGATATTATACCATGTTCTTTTAGATAATCTAGGAACTCCGTACTAAGGTATTCACCGCCTCGGTCTGACCGTAGGACTTTAATTTTGCAGTTGGTTTGGTTCTCCACTTCAAGTCTGAATTCTTTAAACCTCTCAAGAGCTTCAGACTTGTACCTCATCAGGTAAACATAACCATATCGTGAATGATCATCGGTAAAGGTTATGAAGTAGGAAAACCCACCTCGGGCCTGCGTCCTTAGTGGCCCACATACGTCTGTATGGACCAAGTCCAACAGACCTGTGGCAAGCCTGCTTTGTCCTACAAAGGGCTTCTTGGTCATTTTCCCTCTTAGACAGGATTCACAAGTTGGTAGATCGCTCAAGTCCCCAACCTCTAGGTTCTTTGAGTCTACCAACCTTTTCATCCTATCTTGGGATATGTGACCAAGCCTAGCGTGCCACAATCGTGCGTTCCCGTTATTATCTAATTTCCGTTTGTGTTGTGCATTGAGGACAATATTCGTTTGTTGCAAGATATAGAGTCCGTTATGCAATGTACCAAGTAGATGAGCAATTCCACACCTCATAAAATAAAAACAATTATTGATTCTAAACTCATAACCACTATTGACCAACAATGGAATGAAAATGATGTTTTTAATCATACTAGGTACAAAATAAACTTGCTCTAAATCTATGCTAATACTATCACTAATCACTAGAGTGGCGGATCCTACTGCTTCTACCGAGATGGCCTTGCCATTCCCAAGCTTCAGGATCATGTCACCGCTACCCAGTTTTCTGCTTCTTTTCAACACCTACAAGTCATTGCAAATGTGAGCTCCACAACCGGTATCTAATACCCAAGAGGCAGAATTAGTGACCATATTAACCTCAAATCACATAAATACCTTGGTTCGAGAAGAGTTTGGGGCACTCTCTCTTCCAATGCCCTTTCTCACGGCAGTTGATACATATGTCATATGCCTTCGACTGTTGCATGGAGACAACGTTTCCCTTTCCTTTGCCTTTCCCCTCTTTGGCAATGGGAACACTCTTAGTGTTCGTAGCTGCTTTGACGGCCTTTCCCTTCCCTTTCTTCTTCTTCCAACGTCCGGCACCCTTGCCTTTCGTATTTGAAGTTGAAGCACCTCCAAACAATACTGAAGGCGTGGACTTCTTAGTCGTTGCCTCGTATTGCACCAACATATTGATCAACTCATGAATGCCCTTCTCAAGTGCGTTCATGTTGTAGTTGACGATAAATTGGTCAAAGGAGGGTGGGAGTGACTGAAGGATCACATCTATGTACGTTTCATTATCGAGACCTGCCTTTAGGTCCTCGAGCTTTTCCAACAGGGTAAGCATTTTAACCCCGTGCTCTTGTACAGAGGATCCTTCTGTCATTTTCGTTCCAAAGAACTCCTTGGTCGCGACATACCTAGTATGCCGGTCCAGGACTGCATAGTAATCCTTAAGGCGAGCCATAATGGAAGGGACATCGTCTAGCCTTTCATATTGCTTCTGAATCTCATTGGTCATCGAAGCAAGTATGATGCTACGGACCTTCCGGTTATCCTTATGCCATCTCGAACGTCTCACGTTCTTCTGGCGTGGATCCTTCCGGCAAGGTCCTAGGGAGAGGCTCGTCCATGACGTAGCCTTGGTTCTCGTAATCTAGGACTATCCTGAGATTGCGCAACCAGTCGTTGTAATTTGTTCCATTGAATTTGTTTGTCTCAAGAGTGGTGGAAAGTGGGTTCTTAGACATTTTAAAATCTACATTTTAGAAAACAGAGCGCGATCAGCAGAAAATAAAGACGGTGGTTTGATAAAATAATTAAATGCATGGACTTTAGTCATTTAATCCTCCCACTATTTATACGAAAACACGGTACTCTCAAACATGATTTTCGGGAAATCCTTTCCTAGTGGGCTTGGGATCCACAGCGATTTTTCCCATACCCCGCTTTTACGATTCGCATGGAAAAGATCCTGTGGGAGGTATTCCATACCATTCTCGTTCCACGAGATTCCCAAGATTATTGCCTCACCCTTTCACATATCCCGAGGACTCCAAGCGGATCATGTTAATTGGGCGTTAGACCCAACCCAATCGACCGAGCCACAGACCCACTGGTACCCCTACGACTCGTGAGACAGGTAACAGCAGCCCATTTTTCGTTCATGACATAGTGCAGCTTCCTTTAAGTACAATAACGTGCCACGACTCGTGAGACCACGCTATTGACCCAAAGCAGCTTCATCACTATGCCATGGATTGGAAGGCATGGAGAAACTCCTAGAGTTCAAATCCACTTTGTCTAGGGTCTAGTATTTTGACATTGGTCCAACCAATGTGAGAGTAGTAAATGACCGAGATCTCATAAATATACATTCACACATACAACCATAATGCGTAAATAAACCATCCATAGCAGTTATATGATAAATAAATAACCCATTCATCCATCATCATAACCACATGCAAAATTAAAGCCTAGCACGCCCCTGTTGGATGATCACGAGCCCGAATCCTATTCGACCCACTGAGCCCGCAGTGGATCTATGGTCAATCTAGGGTTGGTCCTACACTATTACATTAATAGTAACCCAATCATCATGCTGATGGGCCTTGGTCTCTTTTCTCCTTCTTCACTTCATGGAAAACTCCAAGGGACCTCCCGTCTGGGCTCTCCATGTGGTCCTTCCTTCTTTCTCCACCAATTACAAAATTAGAAACCTAACTCCTATTCTACTCTCATTACATATAAAAAAAGAAACCCCAGCGAAAACCCGGGGGGAGTACATAAGGAGGGAGGTAGAATGGCTTATTATTCCAAGCCAACTAGAAAGAGAGAAGGAGAAAGCAGTAAAAGAGGCATACAGGCCCAACAGAAAATAAACAATACATTCGGTCTAGGGCTCGTGATCATCCATTTCCATCCAACACACATAATCACATGATCCCATCATACAATTACAATATACCAACAACACATGATTCCCAATCATAAATATTCAAAATAATAAATGAATATGCGCGTAACGTGTGAAAAATAAAACATAAATATTGGTAATAAGATTTTTCTCGTTTTAGGAAAACCTTTCCTCATTATTTTAAGTAAAACAACCCCGGGATTCCAAATCCAATTTATTTTACTCCTAAAATAATGACTTTATAAAATTAGGCATAATTGAACCCACAAAATAATTTTTCAGAATTAATTCAAAATTAAAACTGAAAATAATTAAAAACTAAAAAGAAAAGAGGTTTTAAAACCTAGCAGCAGCAGCCGCCGCCGCCGCCGCTGCCGCCAGCAGCGGCCTGCCGGCGCGCGCACAGGGCAGCAGGCTCAGCCTGCCGCCCCCTGCGCGCGCGCAGGCGTTGCCTGGCTGGGCGCGCGCGAGGAGGCCCCTGCCTGCGTGCGCGCGCGCCTGGCCGGCAACACGCTGCGTGGCCCGGGCGTTCCTGCAGGCCGTCGCGCGTGCAGGCTCCCTTGCCTCGCGCGCGCGCTGGCCTGCTGGCTGCCGGTCGCGCCAAGCGCAGTGCGCGCGCAGACGTGCACTGGGCACGCCTGCCGGGCGTGCGCACGCAGACTCCTCCGTCTGTGTGCGCGCGCGCCTGGCGGAGCTGCCCAGAGTCCGTCCGCGCGCAGACTCTCAGGCGCGCAGACACCCTCGTCTGCATGTGCGCGCGCCTGCACGCAGCCTCCCTGGCTGGCCGGCTGTGTTGTTTCTCGTTTTCCGTTCAATTTTTCCACCCCATTTCCCAAGAAAAATAGAAAAATATCAATATTCAGAAAATACACACGAATTAAAAGCAATAAAACGACATTCTTTAAAATTAAGAAAATCAAAATTTAAAAAACATGCCAATTTCACGTTTCATGCTTATAACGCACATAAACCCTAGGCCTATACACGGAACCGGGCTCTGATACCACTGAAAGGAATCGATGGATCGTCCCGGGAATTGCGCGAATGCGAAAGCGCGATACAAAATAACATACAAAAATTAAAGCATGCTTTTAATAATAAAAGAACACGCTCAAGGGGTGTACCCTTGAGATTCACGGGTGTTCGGTGTATCTCATGCTTAAATAACATGTAAAGAAATCATGGAGGCCATAGAGTTGAAAATAAAGAGAGACGAAAAATAAAACGAGACCTACCCGTTGTCGTTTTCGTCTTCAACGGCTACACGCTTTGTTCCCCGTTTTGCACCGAGATCTCGTTCTTGAGACCCTCCAAATCGTGACACACGATCCACCCACGTATCTTGCACGTCATGCTAGCAACGAACAAGTGTATATTTTGGAGTGGATGAATCAAACAACACGTTATCAATTAACGGTATTGATTCATCTAAGTTCTAATGTTCCAAGAACAAAAGAACTAGAAAATATTTTTCTTGGAGAGTGGAGAGAGAGAGGGCGAACGAGAGAGAGGGGAGAGAGGCCGAAATTATGTGTGTGTTGTGTCTATGTTGGAATTTCATCATCCTTCAAAAAGTTGGAAGCTAGAGGTATTTATAGAGGAGGAGTTTAATCCTCTTTAAACTCCTACTCTAAGAACTTTAATTTGTCTAGGATTTTGACCTAGTCAAAAACCTAGTCAAACTAGTGTTTGACCTAGTCAAACAAATCCTAGCCTTCCATCTCCCCTTTCCATCTCAACCGTTGATTTTAATTTAATGGAATATTTAAATCCCATTAAATATTCCAAAAGGCTAAAAATAAATATAATAAATAAATATTAATATTTATTCTAAGCCCATTAAATCAACCCTTTAATAAATCATATTTATTAATTTAATTCACTTTATCAAATAGAAGGAATTAATTTCTCCAAGAAAATATAGGACCCGATTAAATCTAATTTAATCATTCATTTACTCCAATATTTAATTCCAAATTAAACACTAAGTGTGTGTGGATAGTGTGTGACTCTTTAGGTTCACCTTTCAGCTAGACTTGGTCGGATTTCTAGAATCCGTCCGTTACCATGGGTGGCCATCTAGCAACGGTCCATGGCACTAGAGACTAGGTGAAATAATTGGGGATGAACATTTAGGCTCTAACAGTACACTTGTCCTTCTGTCTTCGGTCTCATCACTTAGAGTCTAGGGCACGGAAAAAGCAGGTACCCATTTTGGACCTAAGTGTCGGTCTGTCCTTACTAAACGCCGCAAGGGAAACCTTCCCTTCTGTTCAGTTACTGTGGCCACAGATTTTAGGGACAAGACACAGAGCGTACATGAGACTCAACTGTCAATACCTTTTGACAGGAGACAGATCCTTTCTTGGAAAATACTGTCACTCTGTATACCCGAGCTGCACTAGACATGGCTTATGACTACTCAAGAGCATTTTGGCAATCTCTCACCATATCTAAGATACAGACCTATGCACAGGTGAACTCAGCAGTTCCTCAAGTCAAAGGACTTGGCCTGTACCATTGGAATCGGGAATACACGTCATACCTTGCTGACCATACTCAAGGTCCTCCGTAAGACGGTTCCCGCGAGTCACCTCAGTCAGCTGCTTCCTAGCATGCTGACCCACTAACACTGCTTAGACGACCTTCGTCACCCGTCGATGAAATACGACAGCAGATGCTTAGTACAAGTCTCAAAGGGAATCCCGATACCCATTTTTGGGATGAAAGATTGTGTGGATCGTCCCGGGAGATGAGCGCGTATAGCGGAAGCGCGAAATAGTGCGTAATAAAAAATTACAAAGCATAATTAAAAGGAATTTAAATTATGCATAACATACATAAATGAATCAAGGGGCGTGCCCTTGATTCTCCCGGGCGTTCGGTGTATCTCATGTTAAATAAAACACAACATGGAGGCCATAGAATTGAAACCGAAAAAATGAAATTAAAGAACCTACCCGGTTGTAGTTTTGTCTTCATTTCGGTTACATGCATTGCTCCCCGTTTTGCACCAAGATCTCAAAGAAGAGACCCTCTAAATCATCTCACTCGCTCCACGGGAAAGCATACAACCCTTGTGCTAGTAAGAAATTATTTGGGGAGAAGAGACATCGATACACGCTATGAATTAACGCAATCAATGTCTCTTATGTTCTTAACTTGAATAAAATCAAGAAGAACAAAGTATAATTCTTGGAGAGAAAGGAAGGGGATGGACGAAAATTTGAGGGAGAATTGAGAGATGAGAGTTGTAGAGAATACTAGGTGTGAGTGTGTGTTTTTTGAGTATTTATAGAAGATGGAATTTCTTATTCCTTCTCAAACTCTTCCAAAGAGACACACTTTGACTAGGATTTTGACCTAGTCAAATCCTAGTCAAATTAGGCTTTGATTAAGTCAAATTAATCATGGCCCTTCATCTCATCATTCTCTAGATCAAATCTTGTCCATCCATTTTGATGGGCTTTATGGAATGAACCTATTTAATTCTCAATTAAATATTCCCATAGACTTTATATTAAATCATATTTAATATACTAAGCCCATTAATTAATTAATGGAAAGGACTTATTTAATTCTAAATTAAATAGTCCCATGGACTTTATATTAAATCCTATTTAATAAACCAAGCCTATTAATTAATTCCATAGAATGGAATTATTTAATTCTAAATTAAATAGTCCCATGGACTTTATATTAAATCCTATTTATACCATGCCCACTAATTAATTAATTCACCCTTTTAATCTAATTAAAAGGAAAGCACATGCTTTATAAAATTCACAAATCTAATTTATGAACTCAAGCCCGATTATTCCAAATAATTCATCAAGGCTTGAATCTCCAAGAAGTATAATTTAATTCCATTAAATTAAACCTTCTCCCGGAATTAATTCCAAATTAATTCCCTTTCATTTGGTGTAGCGGGTGTGACTCTTTAGGTTCACCTTTCAGCTAGACTTGGACCTACTTTTTGTTATTTCATAACCAAAGTAGTCCGTTACCATGGGTGGCCATCAAGCAACGGTCCATGGCACTAGAGACTAGGTGAATTTATGGTGTGAACATTTAGGCTCCGAGTTATACGCAGGTGCGGTCCTACCGACGCTCAATACGTACGGGTACGGTCCTACTGTCACCTGTCTCCCGGCCTTTAGTCTAGGGGTCGGTTCCCATTCTTGACTAGGCAACTATGCATAATGCTCGAGATAGGTTTAACTCGACGTAGGAAATCCTTTCCCACTACATCAAGTGCTATGGCCATAGACTTTGTGAGTCTAAACCATCTCCGAGTGCATAGGAGATCTTGCTGTCATATCCTTTGCCAGGGGACAGATCCTATCTTGGAATTCACCGTTCTTACATACTCTGACTGCACTGGACGAGGCTTATGATGACCATGTGATATAATCGGTCAAATTTCACCAGATCCAAGGTACAGCCTTAGTATGTAGGGGACTGTCGTGATCCTCAAGTTCGAGGACTAATCCCATACTATCGGAACCGGGAATACGAGTCATACCGACCAAGCTCGAGTAGCTTCCATATGACGATTCCCGCGAGTCACCTCAGTCGGCCGCTCCCCAGCAGGCCGACCCACTAACACTGCTTAGACAATCCTCGTCACCCGTCGATGAAACACGACAGCAGATGCTTAGTGCAAGTCTCAAATGGATTCTCGATGCCCTGTCTCGAGATTCCTTTGACTTGAAGTATTTCAGACTGATTCGGCGAAACTGATTTCATGAACCTACCTCCAAGCGTAGTTCCAATTTCCCGAAATGTTATTTCAGTCTGTGGGCGTTTGTTGTGACATCGTAACGATGCAAGCAGTAAGTACAACAAACTCATGCCTATGAATTCTTACTACATTCATTAACATAATATTACTTGTTCACAGATTGACGAATGGTTCTCAGAACAGCCAATACGATTGACTTTCTGGTCACCTATTCTAACAATCTCCCACTTGACCAATAAGTCAATTACGCACTTTGTTCAGAATCCTCTGAGTATGAGTAACCTACGATACCGACTAAGGTATTGTGAGTCCACTTATATTTCCTTGCGAAGCAATACGGTCTAACCGTGTTAACTCTATCCACCATTGCCTCCTAGAGATGGTGGTTGTCTAAGAATATTTTCGTGGATCTTGTGATGAGATCTCGTGCCAATACTCCCATAGCCAAGTGGCTTGCCATATAGGCGAACATGGCTTGGTCGTGCTAGGCGCCACGTCCATCCTATGGACGTGGTCTTCATCAGTGACCACTATCCGATGCACTCGTCATTGGGCCTGACTGTGCATACCTTTGAGACTAACTGGTTTTCACTTATGCTCTGGAAGCTAGTATCGCTTTAGCCTTCCAAAGCAACTCTCAACAGACGGTGCATCATGAACACATCTTTAGTCCTTATTCAGGTACTAAGGATCGTTCGTGATTGCTGTCTTCAACCCCTCAGTGCATTATCGATTTATGTTGAGCCATGCTAGAAGCACTCTCAACATCGGTTCCTATGCACCGAGTAAACATATCATATGTTTGCCTAGGGTTAAGACGTAGGGGATACTCAACATCCAAGCCTTCTCATTAGTCCACCGTGACTAAGTCTTGAACGGCTTGATGCTTTATGCATAGTATCCAAGTTTTCTCATCAGTCTTACTATGACTGAGTCTCGAACAACTTGTCCCTCTACATATATGAGTTTTTCTCATCAGTCCACCATGACTGAGTCTTTGAAAAGCTCAATTCATGATATGTATGTGGGAACCCTAAAATGTCATGGAGAATTTTTGTGAGTTACGGTTTGTGTTTTAGTGATTCCTAATGCTTTGAATTCATCCATGAATCAAGATATTACATACTTAAACACTTGGAACGTCATTTATACTCCCACTGATCACCTACGTTGTTTAAGACCGAGTCATGCTCCGTATGAGCTCGTCAAAACGAATATTCCAGTTATGCGGTGTTTCAAACCTTGTTTGAATTTCCTAGTGGATTCTATGGCTCCTCTCCATAAATCCTACTATGATGTCCAACATCACGTTCCGCAGGTCATTTGGATTACTATCCAAATTTGACCGAACATATCCCGATCACTCGTACCTCGTACGACATTCGGGTTCGTTCTTAAGGGGACTGGAATATGATCAATTTAAGAAATGCGATTCTAAGCAACGTTAGTATTATCCTGTCGTAAACTTGTACAAATTAGACACCGAGTCTAATTTGTCTCCTACTAGTCCCTTGACGTATGTAGGATCCTTCTACATGCTCAAGGACTTCGTTGGGACACAGGTTTTCCAAACCATGGCTCCTTGTGCGTGACTCCTAGCAAAGTGCCACGTTCCTTACGTGGGCAATTTTCGAGTCTACGTCTTCACGGACTAAGGTAATTGGGTGAAACTTCGATCAACCTCCGTCCAACGAGGCTTGATCGTTCCCTTTATCAGAGACCGTCATCTTGGCCTTTATAGGAAACGTTTCATTGAGAATTCCTTTCTCAACTGGATGCTCAAGAGCTCCCACTAAATACACGGTCTTTTCGATCCTATCGAAACAGGTTTAATTTTGCAACCATTTATGGTTCACCACCTCAAGTCTAATTCCCAATCCTCCTATGGGACTTTTAGACTTTTGAACCCTCTTATGGTCTTGTGTATTAGTAACCTACAGTTGTCTTATTAGATCCCTTCCAATAGATTATTTGGCAAGCCTACTTTGTCCAACAAAGAGCTTTGGGACTTTCTTCTTCATAAAAGACTTGTAAATTTAGTCGATTCGAATCATCTATTTCTAGATTCATCGAACTTTCCAATTTACTTATCTTTTAATAAGAAGAAACATCCTAGCTGTTGTAGATGCCAAATTTGTAAGTTGGTCTTGATTAATCCATTTAGATAATTTGAATTTTGAGTATCCATAAACCTTTTATGGGATGGTGTTCTAGGAATTTACGTGTAACTACTAGCAAACATGAATCAATATTCAATAATTTTGTTTGATCAAATATGTATGTAATAAAACCTTTGTCCAACAAAGAGACATACTTTCGATCATGCTAGGTTACGTAATTCCTATATTATCCTAACATGATCACGATTATAGGCCTAACAAGTCTCTAGTCCTTTTCATCAATGGACCTTACCATTGTTGAATCCTAGAACTGTTCTTGGCTTTTAAGTCCTTATTCACTTTCTGCAAACCACCCGCAGATTAGTGGTAGGAATGGTATCAAATACCAAATAGAGAAAAAGTGATCATGTCAATACTCAATATCAAATTTTACCTACATTGGAGAGAGGTTCAGGATACTCCCTTTTCCAATGGCCCTATTTACGACAGTGAATGCTTACGTTCTTAGAAATCTATGAACTTGATTGCTTGAACTTTTTGCTCTTTCCTTTACCTCCACCTTGTGTTGTAAAGGAACAACACTTAAAGTGCTTTAATAGTTGATGTCACCTTACCCTTCTTCCTCTTTTGGCGTCTGGCACCTTTGCCTTTCTCTATGGAGGTTGAAGCCTCTCCTACTAGTACCGACGGTGCACATTTTGCAATCGTTGCTTCGTACTAGACCAACATAATTACCAACCTATGAAGATCTTTTCTAAGCTCATTCATGTTGATAATTAATGGTTCGTAGGACGGAGGAAGAGACTGAAGGATCATGTCAATGTACGTCTCTTTTTCAAGACTGACGTGGAGGTCTTTTGAGCTTCTCCACTAGGGATTGCATCATCACTCCATGTTCTTTGTACCGACATCCCTTCCGTCATCTTAGCTCCAAACATGCCTTCGTTGCATTTTACCCCACATGCTGGTCCAGGACCATATAGACATGATGCAAACGAAGCATAGTTTGAGCCAACATCATTATATCCTACTTGCCGGTGGTCATCCTTCAACTTTTGAACGCCAAGCGTTGCCTCAGTTGTCGACCCCTCTGGTAAGGGCTGAGGAACGTCCTCATTCCGGAATGTGAGTTAAGGTTCTGGAAATCTAAGACCATCTTAAGATTCGCAGTCAATCCGTGTAATTGGTTCCCTTTTAATAAGCCTCTTAGTAATGGGTATGGTGGATTCTTAGACATTCACAAATATATAAAACAGAAAATAATAAGCAGAATGAAGTAATATTTTGGTTAAGTCTCGGTCTTTAGTCCTTAACCTCTCCCACTATTTCTGCAAAAACACGGCACTCTCAAACGTTGTTTTCGGGAAATCCTTTCCTAGTGGGCTCAGGATCCACATCGATCTCCCCCATACCCCGCTTTTACGATTCGCATGGGAAAAGAACCCGTGGGAGGTATTCCATACCATTCTCGTTCCACGAGATTCCCAAGATAATTGCCTCACCCTTTCACGTGATCCCGAGGACTCCAAGCGAATCACGTTATTCGGGCGTTAGACCCGACCCAATCAACCGATTCATAGACTCACTGCTACCTCCACGACTCGTGAGACAGGTACCAACAGTCTACTCATCGTTCATGACAAAGTGCAGTTTCTTTTAAGCACGATAGTCGTGCCACGACTCGTGATACCACGCTATCGACCTAAAAGATCTTCCTCACTTTTGCCATGGATGGAAGGCTTGGACAAATTCCCAGAGTCCTAGTCCATTTATTAAGGGTCTATATTTAACTTGGTTCAACCAAGTGAGAGTTTTGATAGAACGAGACCTCATCACATATATTAAGTATTGCATTACATGCGTTATGGCAGAAATATTCTAAGCGTGAATGTAACCATACATAAAGCATATAGAATAATCATAAGCATATAATACGCATCGCATGCAAAATAAAGTCTAGCACGCCCCTGTAGGATGATCACAAGCCCAAACCTATGCGACCCACTGAGCCCGCAGTGGATCTATGGTCAATCTAAGGGTAGGCCCTATGCTATTACAAGTTTCAATAACCCATTACATGCAATGGGCCTTGTAAGTCCTCTTTATCTTCTTGGGCTCTCCATCGTGGGCCTACACCGGGCTTCTTCTCCATGGATCCTCCGTGGATCATCTGATGGCAACCTCCATGGGACTCCAACACCTTGGGCTTGTCTTCTCTTGCAGCTTTTATTTACAAAAAAAAAATAAAACCTCACCACTAATTCTACTCTCATTACATCATAAAATAAGAAACCCCAATTAAACATTTGGGGGGAGTACATTAGGAGGGAGAGAGAAAGCCTTATTATTCCAAGGCAACTAGAAGAGAGACAGAGAGGAAAATAAAGAAGCACACAGGCCACAACCCAACAAATAAATGTAAATAAACCATACATGCGGTCTAGGGGCTTTGTGATCATCCTTTGTCAAATCAATTAACACAAATAGCACAAATACATATCCCACGTAAAATATGCTATACCAACATCCATGATAATCCATACCATAAAATAAATGCAGAAACTACATGTAAAATATTCACACCAAACATTGGATAATAGTGCAACCTATGCACAACGATTTTTGTTGGAAAAACCTTTTCCATGATTAACAGGCAATATTAATTCTATGAAATATAAAATCTCAACAAAAATTAAAATGCCTCAAGTTAATTAATTAAGAAAAATTCCAAGAATTATACAGAAAAATCAAATTTTCTGAAACACAAAAATCAACAATTCAAGAATATGCCCATTTATTCAAGAATTCCAAAATCCAACAATTTGTGCAATATTAATACATGTCAAGATCTACTCATACTCAAGCCATAAAATAACCATGATGTCCAACATCATAAAACGCAGAAATTATTGCGAAATTTCACATATGAATTTTGATCATTGGTGCAACCATTGCAAAAATTAAAATCTTGTTAGGAAACCCTTTCCTCATCAACCAAGCAATATTTATTTTAGGAAATTCCAAATCTCAAAAAATAAATATTCTAAGTCAACGGGTTCAGAATAATGCAGAAAATATAATAAAAATAATTCAGTAAAAACAGTTTTGAAAAAACGAGCCAAAAACGGGAGAGAAACGAAAAACGGCACAGCCGGCCGGCCAGGCGCGCGCGCGCGCGCCCAGCGCCTAGGCGCGCGCCTGCGCCTAGCGCCGCGCGCGCAGGGGCCTGGACGCGCGCCCGGCCGCGCCCCTGTGCGCGCGGGCAGCGTGCTGCTGCTGCCGATTCGCCGTTTTTATCTCCTTTTCGACTTTTCATGCAATTTTTCTGAACCACAAGATAAATTCAACCCTAGAACATGCATTAACATATTCAAGAAAACCAAGATCCAAAATCCCATGCAAAATTAAACGCCAATAAATATCTACGATAAACATGCTATAAACGTAAATTAAAACACGTTTATCATGCTTAAACGCACATAGCACATAGAATTCTAGGCCTATACACCGAACCGGGCTCTGATACCACTGAAAGATTGTGTGGATCGTCCCGGGAGATGAGCGCGTATAGCGGAAGCGCGAAATAGTGCGTAATAAAAAATTACAAAGCATAATTAAAAGGAATTTAAATTATGCATAACATACATAAATGAATCAAGGGGTGTGCCCTTGATTCTCCCAGGCGTTCGGTGTATCTCATGTTCAATAAAACACAACATGGAGGCCATAGAATTGAAACCGAGAAAACGAAATTAAAGAACCTCCCCGGTTGTAGTGTTGTCTTCGTTTCGGCTACATGCATTGTTCCCCGTTTTGCACCAAGATCTCAAAGAAGAGACCCTCTAAATCATCTCACTCGCTCCACGGGAAAGCATACAACCCTTGTGCTAGCAAGAAATTATTTGGGGAGAAGAGACATCGATACACGCTATGAATTAACGCAATCAATGTCTCTTATGTTCTTAACTTGAATAAAATCAAGAAGAACAAAGTATAATTCTTGGAGAGAAAGGAAGGGATGGACGAAAATTTGAGGGAGAATTGAGAGATGAGAGTTGTAGAGAATACTAGGTGTGAGTGTGTGTTTTTTTGAGTATTTATAGAAGATGGAATTTCTTATTCCTTCTCAAACTCTGCCAAAGAGACACACTTTGACTAGGATTTTGACCTAGTCAAATCCTAGTCAAATTAGGCTTTGATTAAGTCAAATTAATCATGGCCCTTCATCTCATCATTTTCTAGATCAAATCTTGTCCATCCATTTTGATGGGTTTATGGAATGAACCTATTTAATTCTCAATTAAATATTCCCATAGACTTTATATTAAATCATATTTAATATACTAAGCCCATTAATTAATTAATGGAAAGGACTTATTTAATTCTAAATTAAATAGTCCCATGGACTTTATATTAAATCCTATTTAATATACCAAGCCCATTAATTAATTCCATAGAATGGGATTATTTAATTCTAAATTAAATAGTCCCATGGACTTTATATTAAATCCTATTTATACCAAGCCCACTAATTAATTAATTCACCCTTTTAATCTAATTAAAAGGAATCCCATGCTTTATAAAATTCACAAATCTAATTTATGAACTCAAGCCCAATTATTCCAAATAATTCATCGAGGCTTGAATCTCCAAGAAGTATAATTTAATTCCATTAAATTAAACCTTCTCCCGGAATTAATTCCAAATTAATTCCCTTTCATTTGGTGTAGCGGGTGTGACTCTTTAGGTTCACCTTTCAGCTAAACTTGGACCTACTTTTTGTTATTTCATAACCAAAGCAGTCCGTTACCATGGGTGGCCATCAAGCAACGGTCCATGGCACTAGAGACTAGGTGAATTTATGGTGTGAACATTTAGGCTCCGAGTTATACGCAGGTGCGGTCCTACCGACGCTCAATACGTACGGGTACGGTCCTACTGTCGCCTGTCTCCCGGCCTTTAGTCTAGGGGTCGGTTCCCATTCTTGACTAGGCAACTATGCATAATGCTCGAGATAGGTTTAACTCGACGTAGGAAATCCTTTCCCACTACATCAAGTGCTATGGCCATAGACTTTGTGAGTCTAAACCATCTCCGAGTGCATAGGAGATCTTGCTGTCATATCCTTTGACAGGGGACAGATCCTATCTTGGAATTCACCGTTCTTACATACTCTGACTGCACTGGACGAGGCTTATGATGACCATGTGATATAATCGGTCAAATTTCACCAGATCCAAGATACAGCCTTAGTATGTAGGGGACTGCCGTGATCCTCAAGTTCGAGGACTAATCCCATACTATCGGAACCGGGAATACGAGTCATACCGACCAAGCTCGAGTAGCTTCCATATGATGATTCCCGCGAGTCACCTCAGTCGGCCGCTCCCCAGCAGGCCGACCCACGGCCGACCCACTAACACTGCTTAGACAATCATCGTCACCCGTCGATGAAACACGACAGCAGATGCTTAGTGCAAGTCTCAAATGGATTCTCGATGCCCTGTCTCGAGATTCCTTTGACTTGAAGTATTTCAGACTGATTCGGCGAAACTGATTTCATGAACCTACCTCCAAGCGTAGTTTCAATTTCCCGAAATGTTATTTCAGTCTGTGGGCGTTTGTTGTGACATCGTAACGATGCAAGCAGTAAGTACAACAAACTCATGCCTATGAATCCTTACTACATTCATTAACATAATATTACTTGTTCACAGATTGACGAATGGTTCTCAGAACAACCAATACCATTAACTTTTTGGTCACCTATTCTAACACGGGATTCCTTGACTTGCAGATTTCCGGACTGATTCGGTAAGACTGATTTCATGGACCTACCTCCAAGCGTAGTCCCAGTCCCCGAAATCGATTCTCAATCCGTGGGCTTTGTTTGCGTAGTGAACAGAAATGTAAATGTAGATATAAGTGAACGTAAACAAAGTATTGCCATATGAATTTTCACTTCTTTATTCATAAATGTTTTTATCAAACACCAGAAATTGTCTAGACATAGGTTACATATTCCTGCCAAAATTGGCTTACATGGTCACCTATTCTAACATCGAGGTGCTCGACTTGGAACGTTTAGACCCAACTCTTAATCAGTTGGTTTCATGACCACCATCCAATGCGTGGCCCAACTGCACGAGTTGTTATCCATGGTTTGTGGGCTTTGTTGCGATATAAGTTAAACACCGTTTTAACAAATGTAAGATGAGCGCAACAAAGAAGGTACCATTGGTGACGAACACTCATCTTATTCATCACATAATAATATTACATTTACATCAAGTTGTCAGATAGGTTACAAATCGCCAAACCTATTGGCTTTCTGGTCACCTATTCTAACAATTAAGTATTTAATTTAGAATTAAATATTGGAGAAATGGAATGATTAAATTGGATTTAACGGGGTCCTTAATTTTCTTGGAGAGAATTAATTCCTTTTATTAGATAAAAGGGATTAATCAACTAAATTAGATTTATTATAAAATTAATTTAATGGGCCTAGAATAAATATTTATATTTATTTATTTATTTATTGCCCTTTGGAATATTTAAATAGGTTTTAAATATTCCATTAAATTAAACCAATGGTTGAGATTAAAAGGAGAGATGGATGGCTAGGATTAATTTGACTAGGTCAAATTACTACTTTGACTAGGACTTTGACTAGGTCAAATCCTAGTCAAAATAGTCTTCTTTAGAGTTGGAGTTTGAAGAGGATTAAACTCCTCCTCTATATATAGTCCTAGCCCCTCACCATAAGAGGGATGATGAAACTCCAACACACACACACACACTCTCTCTCGTGCTCTCTCCTCTCGTCCGCCTCTCTCTCTCTCTCTCTCTCTCTCAAGAATATTATTTTCTTGTTCTTTTGTTCTTGGAACAATTGAACATAGGAGGATTAATCCCGTTAATCTAATAACGTGTGATTGATCCATCCTCTCCAAAATACTTGTTTGTTCGTTAGCACGACGTACAAGATACGTGTGTGGATTGCGTGTCACAATTTGGAGAATCTCACATACGAGATTTGGTGCAAATCAGGGAACAACGCGAGTACTGGTTAGAACACGAAAACGACAATCGGTAGGTCCTGATTTATTTTTCGTCCCTCTCTTTATTTTAAATCCTATGGCCTCCATGATTCTTGTATGCTTTTAATTCATGAGATACACCGAACACCCGGGAACTTCAAGGGCACACCCCTTGAACGTGCTCTTTATTTTTTTGTAAAAGCATGTTTAAATTCCATTTATTTAAATTTATACCACGCTTCCGCATTCACGCTATTTCCCGGGACGATCCAAAATCTTTCATTAAGTAATCCAATTACTTAATTATCCTCCGAAATTGACTCCAAGTCAATTTCTTCACCTTCTAGGTGATTTGTGTGTGACCCTTTAGGTTCACCCTCAGCTAGACTTGGGCCCGTGTCCAACAGGGACCCATTACCATGGGTGGCCATCTAGCAACGGTCCATGGCACTACAGACTAGGTGAATGTTGGCGTGAACATTTAGGCGCCGATTCCGTACGGGTACGGTCCTTCCGTCTACCGTCTCCCGGCTTTAGTTTAGGGTATGGAATTGGGCGTCGATTCCCATCCTTGACTAGGGATCTATGCTTAATACTCGAGATCACGCATGCCTCATTGCATCGACACAGGAAACCATTTCCTGTTCGACCAACCACTGTGGCCACAGGTTTAAGCAGCATGAACGTGTCTCCGAGTGCATAAGAGATACCTCTGTTACAAACTGACAGGGACGGATTCTTTTCTTGGAACCCACCGTCCTCGCTACACATTCTGACTGTTAGAATAGGTGACCAAAAAGCCAATAGGTTTGGTGATTTGTAACCTATCTGACAACTTGATGTAAATGTAATATTATTATGTGATGAATAAGATGAGTGTTCGTCACTAATGGTACCTTCTTTGTTGCGCTCATCTTACATTTGTTAAAACGGTGTATAACTTATATCGCAACAAAGCCCACAAACCATGAATGACAACTCATGCAGTTGCGCTACGCATTGGATGGTGGTCATGAAACCAATTGATTAAGAGTTGGGTCTGAAACGTTCCAAGTCGAGGACCTCGAGACAGGGCATCGAGAGTCCTATTGAGACTTGCGTCAAGAGTCGTGTTCATTGGATGAGTGTCGTGTTTCATCGGCGACAGGCGTGGGATGCCTACACGATCTTGATGGGTTGGTCGACTGGGGTCGAGCCGACTGGACTGACTCGCGGGGATCATCATATGGAAGCCTTGGAGGCTTGGTCGGTATGATTGGTTTTCCTCGGTTTCGATAGTACGGGAGTAATCCTCAGACTTGAGGGAACATGGAAGTCGCGTGCACATGACGGCTGTATCTTGGATCTGGCGAGAAATAATCATTCTGTAAGATGATTATCATAAGCCTTGTCCAGTGCAGTCGGAATGTGTAGCGAGGACGGTGGATTCCAAGAAGAGGATCCGTCCCCTGTCAGTATGTGACAGAGGTATCTCCTATGCACTCGGAGACACGTTCATGCTGTTTAAAGCTGTGGCCACAGTGGTTGGTCGAACATGGAATGGTTTCCTGTGTCGACGCAATGAAGCATACGTGGTCTTGAGTATTAAGCATAGATGCCTAGTCAAGGATGAGAACCGATGCCCAATTCCATACACTAGACTAAGGCCGGGAGACGGTAGACAGAAGGATCGTACTCGTACGGAATCGGCGCCTAAATGTTCACGCCAATTCACCTAGTCTCTAGTGCCATGGACCGTTGGTAGACGGCCACCATGGTAACGGGTCCTTGTGGGACACGGGCCCAAGTCTAGCTGAGGGTGAACCTAAAGGGTCACACACAAATCACCGAGGAGGTTGAGAGATCGACTTGGAGTCAATCTCGAAGGATAAAATAAGTAATTGGATTACTTAAGGAAAAGTCTATTGGATGGACGGGCCAATATTGTATCGGGCTTTCGTTTAATCGGTAAATTGGATTTTCGATTAAATATGGAAAGTTGAGACGTTGAGACGTTGGAACTTTTAATTGGATTAAAAGATCAACGGGAATAATTCAAATGGACATTAAATTGGATTTGATGTTGGATTCGTCGTAATTGGATTACGATAAAACCCGGTCCGTTAAATTATACTCGAGAGGAGAAATAATTCCTATTTTGGAATAGGAAGAAGTTGGACTTCTTTCCTTAATTAAACATGGCCGACACGCTCCCTTGAAGGAAGAAAAATCAGCCATGTTTCATGCTAGGTGGTATGTTGACTTATCTCTTTTGGAAGAGACAAATCAACTCCAATGAAGCTCTTCCCTTTTGGTATGATTTGATCATACCATAAATTTTGGTAGGCTTGATTGAAGAATTGATGGTGAATGATTGGAATGAATCTAGACATCCTTGGATGAACCTAGACACATTCCAATAATCACATTAATTATGTATATATATTAGAATATACAACACCAAGCATATGTGATTTCGTGAGCATTCCGGAGAAGGAACAACGCAAGTAGCCGGGAGCATACGCTAAATAATCAAAGGTAACGGTTTATTACGCTTTGATTGATTTAATATACATCTATGCCCTATGTGTTTAAATATATGTTTCTAATATTTACACATCCTACATCGAACGCCCGGTTGAGCACCCAAGGGTACACCCCTTGGGATTCCTATTTTAAATTAGATTTGATTTAATTTACGCACTTTTCGTGCTTTCTAGCTTCCGCTCGCGCTCCGGGCGGATCCGCTTGTCCTTCAAGTGGTATCAGAGCCCCGTCCGATGTAAGGGGCATAGATCTATGTGTTTGGCATGATCTACTTGCTTTTAATGGCTTTATTGGCAAGTTAGATTGTATAAATATATGAGTAATATGATAATTCAATTGTTTGGATTTAATGGACTTTTGGCATGCTTTATTTTGTTAGATTGGATCTAAAATTGCATGCTTATTTTCAGAACAATATTACTGTTATTGTGCTGAAACAGTTTTGAAAAACAAAACAAAAAAAAAAATTGATTGGGCCGGCAGTGGCCGCGCGCGGACGCTGCGCACAGGCGCGCGCGCGCGCGCTGTGTACAGCTGGCCGCTGCTGGCCGAGACCAGCACGCGGCACAGCGCGCGCGTTGCCCTATGCACGCGGCCGGCCGGCCAGCACAACGGCTGGGTCGTTTTGTGCCGTATTCGACTTTTTTTCGGAAAATTTGATTTTCTGTATTTTCTTCACAATATTCTGAAAATATATTAATTTTGCATTTTTGATTTTGGAATAATTGGATTATTCCTTGAATTAAATTTGCTTAATTAATTTGGGTTAATACATGCATTGGATGCATTGTTTAAAATGTCCATTAAATTTGAAATTTGAATTTTGCATATTATTTGTATGTTTATACTTTTGTGATGTTGGACATCACTTGGGTATTTGGAATATCCATTTGTATTTATGCATGATTATTTGGAATAATTATGTTATGTGTGTTGATGGAATCAACATGGGATGATCACAAGAGCCGTAGACCTTATGTATGGATGAATCTATGATCATTTATTTTCTATTGGGTGGGGCCTGCGTGCCTCTTGTTTTTGGGACTATCATCTCCCGTATTATCAGCCTCATGATGTTAAGGCTTGCTTTCCTTATTACCAATGTATTACTTTCAGTTGTAATGACAGTAGATAGGATTGGTGAGGTTTTACTTTTAACAAGCAATTGGAGTCGGAGACCCCAAGGAGAAGCATCAAGGCGTGAAACAAGAAGTACTTCAAGGCCCATTGGAATGACAATGGGTTTATTATTATTGTAATAATTTAGGACCACTTTAGACAGACCATAGACCCACTGCGGGCTCAGTGGGTTGCATAGGTTGGGCTTGTGATCATCCTAACAAGGGTATGCTATGTTTTCTGCATGCGGCGTATTTATTTATCGCTTTAAATATTGGATATTTATGCATGCTAAAACACAATAATGTGATGAGGTCTCGGTCATACACAAACTCTCACTTGGTTGGACCAAATTAAATATTAGCCCCAGAACGGTCTTGGATCAAAATGGTATTTTGGTCTGTCTGAGCCTTCCATCCACAGCAATGTGGTGAGGAAGCTACCACTACCCACGTGTGGTCTCACGAGTCGTGGCACACTTTGGACTAGGGGAAAGCTGTACCCTTGTTGTGAACAAAAAGACTGCGCTTGCTGTTTCCCTGTCTCACGAGTCGTGGGGGGAGACAGTTTGAGGCATGATTTAGTTGATGGGTCGGGCCCAACACTGAGTAACATGGTTCGCTTGGAGTCCTCGGAACCATGCGAATAGGTGAGGTAAAATATCTTGGAATCTCATTGGATGAGAATGATATTGGATATTCCCACGAGGTCTTCTTCATGTGAATCGTAAAAGCGGGGCATGGAGATTACGCTTGTGGATCCCAAGCCCACTAGGAATGGTTTCCCGAAACTCCGCTTGAGAGCGGCGGACTTTCGTATAAATAGTGGAAGGGTTAAAGACTAAAAGACTAAGTCTTCAACTTAAACAATAATATTACCATCATCTCTGCTAATTTCTGCTTTACATTTTCATTAATGTAGATATGTCTAAGAACCCATTAACCATGATTCTCGAGACTAACAAATTCAACGGAACGAACTACTCGGACTGGCTGAGAAACCTGAGGATTGTCCTCGATTTCGAAAACCAAGGTTACGTCTTGGACGAGCCGCCACCGAGCGACTTACCGGAGGGGTCCACGCCTGAAGAACGTTTAACGTTCGAGAAATGGCATGAGGACAATCGGAAAGTACGCAGTATCATACTGGCTTCGATGTCTAACAACATCCAGAAGCAGTATGAGAGGCTGGACAACATCTCCGCCATAATGCTCTGCATGAACGAGGTTTATGCGGTTCCGGATAGGCATATTAGATATGCCGCCACAAAAGCATTCTTTGGCTATTCATGAGTTGATCAACATGCTGGTCCAATACGAGGTAACGACCCACAAGTCGGCGCCGGCGGTATTGATAGGAGAGGCTTTGACCTCCAAGGCGAATGGCAAGAGGGCCGGACGCTGGAAGAGGAAGAAGGGCAAAGGGAAGACGGTTGCGGCCCCTGCTCGTGCTCCGGGCGTCCCTGTTGCTCCGGTTGGACCGAGCAAAGGGAAAGGGAAGGCCCATGGTTCTCAACGGTCCAAGGCAAATGATATCTACATGCATTGCCAAGGGAAAGGGCATTGGAAGAGGGAGTGCCCACAACTCCTCTCCAACCCAAGTGTGTTTGTGGTTGAAGTTAATATGATTACTAATTCTGCTTCATGGGTATTGGATACCAGGTGTGGTGCTCACATCTGCAATGATTTGCAGGCACTGCAAAGAAGCAGAACGCTAACCAAGGATGAGATGATCCTGAGGTTAGGGAATGGCAAGGCCGTTGCTGCAGAGGCCGTAGGATCACTAGAGTTAGCCATTAGTAGTCATGTTAGGATTGTACTGAACGACTGTTTCTATGTACCTAGCATGATTAAAAACATTGTTTCCATCCCGGTCCTTGATAAGGAGGGATATGAATTTACCATCAATAAAAATGGTTTTTCATTATTAAAGATGGTATTTCTCATCTGCTTGGTACATTGGTCAACGGTCTGTACATGCATCAACAATCTAATTGGATTATGACTGCAGAACACAAACGAAAATGTGATGATCATAATAACGCACAGATATGGCATGCGAGGTTAGGTCATATCTCTAAAGATAGGATAAGAAGGTTGGTGGACTCAAAGAGTCTAGAAATAGACGATTTGGACAACCTACCGACCTGCGAATCCTGTCTAAAGGGAAAGATGACCAAGAAACCCTTTGTTGGACAAAGTACGCTAGCCAGTGGTCTGTTGGATTTGATCCATACAGATGTCTGTGGTCCACTAAATACTCAGGCTAGAGGTGGGTACTCGTACTTCATAACCTTTACCGATGATCTCTTACGGTATGGTTATGTTTGATGATGAGGTACAAGTCTGAAGCCTTTGGAAGGTTTAAGGAATACAGACTTGAAGTAGAGAACCAAACCGGTCGAAAGATCAAAGCCCTTCGGTCGGACCGAGGTGGAGAGTATTTAAGTGGTGAGTTTACTGATTATCTAAAAGAGAATGGGATTCTCTCTCAGTGGACCCCACCTGGAACACCGCAGCTTAATGGTGTGTCTAAAAGGAGGAATCGAACCTTGTTGGACATGATCCGATCGATGATGAGTTTTACCGAACTCCCCCTTTCCTTCTAGGGATACGCTCTTGAGACGGCGGCCAAAGTTTTGAACTTGGCGCCATCTAAAAAGGTATCCCAGACATCATATGAGATATGGCATGGCAAGCCTGCCTCCTACAAATACTTGAAAGTTTAGGGTTGCCCCGCATATGTCAAGAGATTATTAGTGGGAGATAAACTGGACTCGAGGTCTAGTTTATGCAGGTTCATCGGCTATCCAAAAGAAACTGCGGGGTATTATTTCTATAATCTCCGAGCAAAAGGTTTTTGTCTCCGAAACGCAGTGATCTTGGAAAAGGGTTTTCCATCGGATAGTCGACGCGATGAGGTGCTCCTTGAGGAATCAAGTGAGGCAGCCCAAGAGGCGGCAGTGACATCTGAGCCAGTGGTTCCTACTGATATTGTTCCAGTCCTTCGTAGGTCGGCCAGAGATCCCATGCACCTGATAGGTATGGATTTCTGGGCCTGACCGGTCAGTTGGATAATGATCCAAAGACGTACGGAGAAGAGATGTCGGACATCGATTCGGACAAGTGCCTTGTGGCCATGAAATTCGAAATGGACTCGATGGGTACAAACAAGGTTTGGACCCTAGTAGATCCAGCCAAAGGGGTTAAACCCGTAGGGTGTAAATGGGTCTACAAACGTAAGCTTGGAGCTGACGGGGAGGTTACAACCTTCAAAGCCAGGCTTGTGGCGAAAGGTTACACTCAGCGACCCGGGGTCGATTTTAAGGAAACCTACTCGCCCGTAGCAATGGCAGAGTCCATTTGGATACTGCTTGCCATAGCAGCATGGTATGACTATGAATATGGCAGATGGACGTGAAAACGGCCTTCCTCAACGGTTTCGTAGAGGAAGAGATCTCTATGGATCAGCCGAAAGGTTTCTCAACTGTTGGAGAAGAGCAGAAGGTTTGCCGTCTCCAAAGGTCCATCTATGGCCTCGAACAAGCTTCCCGAAGTTGGAACATACGTTTTGATGTAGTCATACGGGGATATGATTTCATTAAGAACGAGTCCGATCCTTGTGTATACAAGAAGATCAGTGGGAGCTCAGTTGTGTTTCTGGTGCTTTACGTGGATGACATCTTGCTCATTGGGAATGATGCTAAGATGTTGGGTACCACTAAAGCTTGGTTGTCAACGCAATTCTCCATGAAGGATATGGGCGAGGCATCCTACATCCTTGGCATCAAGATCTACAGGGATAAATCTAGAAGGATGTTAGGAATGGTCCAGTCCTCGTACATTGAGAAAGTCTTGAAGAGATTCAGGATGGAGAACTGAAAACGAGGATTCCTTCCTATGAGGCATGGAATTAAGTTATCCAAGAAGCAGTCTCCTTAGACTGATGAGGAGCTTAAAAGGATGTTGGACATCCCCTATGCTTCAGCCGTAGGCAGCATACAGTATGCTGTTCAGTGCACTAGACTTGATGTGGCTTTCGCTTTGAGCGTAACAAGTCGATATCAGTCGTGTGCCAGGGAGGCACACTGGAGTGCAGTCAAGTGAAGTACCTGAAAAGGACTAAGGACATGTTCTTGATCTACGGCGGTGGAGAGTTGATACTGGAAGGCTATAGCGACGCTAGCTTCCAGTCGGATGACGATGATGCCAAGTCTCAGTATGGTTTTGTATTTAGACTAAATGGTGGCGTGGTTACTTGGAAGAGTTCCAAGTAGGCTACCACGGCGGACTCCACCATAGAGTTTTGAATACATAGCAGCTTTGGAAGCTACTAAGGAGGCGGTTTGGATGAAGAACTATATCCAAGAGTTGGATGTAGTACCTAGCATTGCTAATCCTGTAATTATCTTTTATGATAACAAACGGGTGATAGCGCTAGCAAAGGAACCAAGATCTCATCACGATCCAAGCATATCCTTAGATGCTACCATCTGCTTAGAGAGATGGATAGCAGGAGTGACGTTCGGTTGGACCGAGTCAGCTCCGCAGAAAACATAGCAGATCCACTTGCTAAGCCCATTGTCGCAAGTTGCCCACACTCACCATCTGAATGAGAGGTTTGAGGTCAATGGGTGATTTGCTTTAGGTCAAGTGGGAGATTGTTAGAATAGGTGGACCAGAAAGCCAATAGGTTTGGCGATTTGTAACCTATCTGACAACTTGATGTAAATGTAATATTATTATGTGATGAATAGGATGAGTGTTCGTCACCAATGGTACCTTTTTTGTTGCGCTCATCTTACATTTGTTAAAACGGTGTTTAACATATATCGCAACAAAGCCCACAGACCATGAATGACAACTCGTGCAGTTGGGCTACGCATTGGAAGGTGGCCATGAAACCAACTAATTAAGAGTTGGGTCTGAAACGTTGCAAGTCGAGGACCTCGAGACAGGGCATCGAGAGTCCTATTGAGACTTGCGTCAAGAGTCGTGTTCATTGGATGAGTGTCGTGTTTCATCGGCGACAGGCGTGGGACGCCTACACGATCTTGATGGGTTGGTCGACTGGGGTCGAGCCGACTAGACTGACTCGCGGGGATCATCATATGGAAGCCTTGGAGCCTTGGTCGGTATGATTGGTTTTCCCTGGTTCCGATAGTACGGGAGTAATCCTCAGACTTGAGGGATCATGGCAGTCGCGTGCACATGACGGGTGAAAAGAATGCGTGGATCGTCCCGGGAAATTGCGCGAATGCGGAAGCGCGGTATAAAATAAAATACGGAATTTCAAACATGCTTTTAAAATTAAAGAACACATTTCAAGGGGTGTGCCCTTGAAATTTCCCGGGTGTTCGGTGTATCTCATGATTAAACAACATACAATAATCATGGAGGCCACAGGGTTGAAAATTAAAAGAGACGACAATATTAAAACGAGACCTATCCGTTGTCGATTTCGTCTTCAACGGCTACACGCGTTGTTCCCCGTTTTGCACCAAGATCTCGTTCTTGAGACCCTCCAAATCGTGACACACGATCCACCCACGTATCTTGAACGTCGTGCTAGCAACGAGCAAGTATAATTTATTTGAGTAAATGAATCAACAACACGTTATGAATTAACAGTATTGATTCATCAATGTTCTAATGTTCCAAGATGAAGAGAACAAGAAAAGATGTTTTCTTGGAGAGAGAGAGAGGGCGGACGAGAGGGAGAGAAACGAGAGAGGGAGTGTGTTGTGTGTGTGTGTTGGAATTTCAAGAATCATCATCCTTCAAAAGGTGCAAGGCTAGGGGTTTATATAGAGGAGGAGTTTAATCCTCTTTAAACTCCAACTCTTTGAAAGCTTAATTTGACTAGGATTTTGACCTAGTCAAAGTCCTAGTCAAAGTAGAATTTCACCTTGTCAAATTCAATCCTAGCCTTTGATCTCTCCCATTAAATCTCAACCATTAATTTAATTTAATGGAATATTTAAATCCTATTAAATATTCCAAAAGACCAAATAAATATAATAAATGAATATTAATATTTATTCTAGGCCCATTAAATTAATTCCCTTAATAAATCCAATTTATTAATTTAATTCCCTTTATCAAATAGAAGGAATTAATTCTCCAAGAAAATATAGGACCCGATTAAATCCAATTTAATCATTCCTTCACTCCAATATTTAATTCCAAATTAAATACTAAGTGTGTGTGGACAGTGTGTGACTCTTTAGGTTCACCTTTCAGTTAGACTTGGTCGGATTCCTAGAATCCGTCCGTTACCATGGGTGGCCATCTAGCAACGGTCCATGGCACTAGAGACTAGGTGAAATATTCAGGGATGAACATTTAGGCTCTAACAGTACACTTGTCCTTCTGTCTTCGGTCTCATCACTTAGGGTCTAGGGCACGGAAAATGCAGGTACCCATTTTGGACCTAAGTGTCGGTCTGTCCTTACTAAACGCCGCAAGGAAAACCTTCCCTTCTGTTCAGTTACTGTGGCCACAGATTTTAGGGACAAGACACAGAGCATACATGAGACTCAACTGTCAATGTCTTTTGACAGGAGACAGATCCTTTCTTGGAAACTACTGTCACTCTGTACACCAGAGTTGCACTAGACATGGCTTATGACTACTGAAGAGTATTTTGGCAATCTCTCACCATATCTAAGATACAGACCTGATGTACAGGTAAACTCAGCAATTCCTCAAGTCAAAGGACTTGACATGTACCGTTGGAACCGGGAATATAAGTCATACCTTGCTTACCATACTCAAGGTCCTCCGTAAGACGGTTCCCGCGAGTCACCTCAGTCAGCTGATTCCTAGCATGCTAACACTGCTTGGACGACCTTCGTCACCCGTTGATGAAATACGACAGCAGATGCTTAGTGCAAGTCTCAAGGGGAATCTCGGTACCCATTTTCGAGATTCCTTGACTTGGAGATTTCCGGACTGATTAGGTAAGACTGATTTCATGGACCTACCTCCAAGCGTAGTCCCAGTCCCGAAATTGATTCTCAGTCCGAGGGCTTCGTTTGCGTAGTGAACAGATATGTAATAGCAGATATAAGTGAACATAAACAAAGTGTTGCCATATGAACTTCACTTCTTTATTCATAAATGTATTTATCAAACACCTGAAATTGTCTAGACATAGGTTACATATTCCTGCCAAAATTGGCTTACATGGTCACCTATTCTAACAATCTTCCACTTGACCTTTAAAGCCAATCGCCTATATGTCTATTCCCCATCTTCTCAAGATGTTACGTATGAGCGCTCTGCGACATAGGCTTTGTCAATGGATCTGTTGTGTTGTCTGCTGAGTTGACTCGGTCCATCCGGACGTCACCTCTTCCTACCATTTCTCTAAGAAGATGGTAGCATCTAAGAATGTGTTTGGAACGGTGATGAGATCTCGGTTCCTTTGCTTACGCTATTGCACCGTTGTCATCACAGAAGATGACAACAGGCTCGGCGATGCTAGGCACCACACCCAACTCTTGGATGTAGTTTCTCATCCAAACCTCTTCCTTAGCAGCTTCTGAAGCTGCTATGTATTCAGCCTCTGTAGTAGTTGCTTGCTTGGAACTTTTTCAAGCCACTACTCCTCCATTGAGCTTGAATACGTAACCCGATTGAGACTTGGCATCATCGTCATCAGACTGGAAGCTAGCGTCGCTAAAGCCTTCCAGGATCAGCTCTCCATTTCCATAGACCAAGAACATTTCCTTAGTCCTCCTTAGGTACTTAAGGATGCCCTTAACAGCATTCCAATGTGCTTCTCCTGCGCAGGACTGATATCTGCTTGTTACGCTCAAACCGTACGCAACGTCAGGCCTAGTGCAGTGGACCGCATATTGGATGCTACCTACGGCAGAAGCATAGGAGATGACTTTCATCCTTTCAAGTTCCTCATCAGTCTGTGGGGACTGTTTCTTGGACAACTTGATCCCATGCCTCATGGGAAGGAATCCTCGTTTGGAGTTGTCCATTCGATATCTCTTTAGGACTTTCTCCATGTACGAGTTTTGGGTGAGTCCTAACATCCTTTCAGATCTGTCCCTGACAATCTGGATGCCTGAGATGTAGGAGGCTTCACCCAAGTCCTTCATGGAAAACTGTGTTGACAACCATGTTTTTGTGTTTCCTAACATTCTAACGTCATTACCAATGAGTTAGAATGTCATCCACATAAAGCACTAGGAACACTATTGAGCTCCCACTGACCTTCTTGTATACACAAGGGTCGGATTCATTTTAGATGAAGTCATAACCCCGTATTACTTCATCAAATCGAATGTTCCAACTTTGGGATGCTTGTTTGAGGCTATAAATGGACTTCTGGAGACGACAGACTTTCTGTTCTTCTCCAGTGACCGTGAAACCCTCCCGTTGATCCATATAGATCTCTTCTTCAACGAAACCATTGAGGAAGGCCGTTTTCACGTCCATCTACCACATCTTATAGTCATACCATGCTGCTATGGCGAGTAGGATCCGGTGGACTTAGCCATGGCTACTAGCGAGTAGGTATCCTCAAAATCGACCGCTGGTCGTCGAGTGTATCCCTTAGCTACAAGCCTAGCCTTAAAGGTTGTGACTTCTCCATCAACGCCAAGTTTGCGCTTGTAGACCCACTTACAGCCCACTGGCTTAACACCTTTCGGTGGATCTACAAGACTCCAGACTTGGTTCTCGCTCATGGAGTCCATTTCGACTTTCATGGCCTCCAGCCATTTCCCGGAGTCGATGTCAGACATCGCTTCTCCATATGTCTTAGGATCGTTATCCAAAAGATCGGTCGCTCCTAGAAAGCCATATCTCACTGGAGGTCTGGACTCTCTAGTGGATCTATGGAGAATGGGAACGTTAGTGGTGACTGTGGGCGCTGACTGTATCAGAGCCGGCGGTTCAGGAACCGGGGCTGGCCGTTCCTGAGGTTGTCTTTCATGCCTAGCATGTTGGACTTCTCGAGGTTGGTCAGCCCTTCGGGTATCTATCCTGAATCCTCTAAGTGAGGGTTCCGCGGCTATACCCAATGGCTGGATTCCATCACTTGATTCCTCAAGGATCAGCTCATCAGGTTGGATATCCTCCGGGAAGCCTTGCTCCAAGAATACTGCATTCCTTGAAACAAACACCTTTTGTTCCAAGGGGTCATAAAAGTAATAACCCGCAGTTTCTTTAGGGTATCCAACGAACCTGCATAAGCTAGACCTAGATTCTAGCTTATCTCCCACTAACCTCTTGACGTATGCGGGGCTACCCCACACTTTCAAGTAGTTGTAGGATGCAGGCTTGCCGTGCCATATCTCATATGGCGTTTGGGTCAATGCACTGGTAGGCGCCAAGTTCAGCAACTTGGCCGCCGTTTCTAGTGCATAGCCCCAAAAGGATAAGGGCAATTTGGTAAAACTCATCATGGACCAAAACCATGTCCAACAGGGTTTGATTCCTCCTTTCAGAGACACCATTTAATTGTGGTGTTCCGGGAGGTGTCCATTCTGATATTATACCATGTTCTTTTAGATAATCTAGGAACTCCGTACTAAGGTATTCACCGCCTCGGTCTGACCGTAGGACTTTAATTTTGCAGTTGGTCTGGTTCCCCACTTCAAGTCTGAATTCTTTAAACCTCTCAAGAGTTTCAGACTTGTACCTCATTAGGTAAACATAACCATACCGTGAGTGATCATCGGCAAAGGTTATGAAGTAGGAGAACCCACCTCGGGCCTGCATCCTTAGTGGTCCACATACGTCTGTATGGACCAAATCCAACAGACCTGTGGCAAGCCTGCTTTGTCCTACAAAGGGCTTCTTGGTCATTTTCCCTCTTAGACAGGATTCACAAGTTGGTAGATCACTCAAGTCCCCAACCTCTAGGTTCTTTGAGTCTACCAACCTCTTCATCCTATCTTGGGATATGTGACCTAGTCTAGCATGCCACAGACGTGCGTTCCCGTTATTATCTAATTTTCGTTTGTGTTGAGTGTTGAGAACGAAATTCGTTTGTTGGAAGATATAGAGCCCGTTATGCAATGTACCAAGTAGATGAGCAATTCCACACCTCATCAAATAAAAGCAATTTTTATTGATTCTAAACTCATAACCACTATTCTCCAACAATGGAATGGAAATGATGTTTTTAATCATACTAGGTACAAAATAAACTTGCTCTAAATCTATGTTAATACTATCACTAATCACTAGAGTAGCGGATCCCACTGCTTCTGCCGAGATGGCCTTGCCATTCCAAAGCTTCAGGATCATGTCCCCGCTACCCAGTTTTCTGCTTCTTTCCAACACCTGCAAGTCATTGCAAATGTGAGCTCCACAGTCGGTATCTAATACCCAAGAGACAGAATTAGTGACCATATTAACCTCAATCACATGAATACCTTGGTTCGAGAAGAGTTTTGGGCACTCTCTCTTCCAATGCCCTTTCTCACGGCAGTTGATACATATGTCATATGCCTTCGACTGTTGCTTGGAGACAACCTTTCCCTTTCCTTTTCCTTTCCCCTCATTGGCAATGGGAACACTCTTAGTGTTAGTAGCTGCTTTGACGGCCTTTTCCTTCCCTTTCTTCTTTTTCCAACGTCCGGCTCCTTTGCCTTTCGTATTGGAAGTAGAAGCACCTCCAAACAATACCAAAGGCGTGGACTTCTTAGTCGTTGCCTCGTATTGCACCAACATATTGATCAACTCATGAATGCCCTTCTCAAGTGCGTTCATGTTGTAGTTGACGATAAATTGGTCAAAGGAGGGTGGGAGTAACTGAAGGATCACATCTATGTACGTTTCATTATCGAGACCTGCCTTTAGGTGCTCGAGCTTTTCCACCAGGGTAAGCATTTTGACCCCGTGCTCTTGTACAGAGGATCCTTCTGTCATTTTAATTCCAAAGAACACCTTGGTCGCGACATACCTAGTATGCCGATCCGGGACTGCATAGCAATCCTTAAGGCGAGCCATTATGGAAGGGACGTCGTCTAGCCTTTCATACTGCTTTTGAATTTCATTCGTCATCGAAGCAAGTATGACGCTACGGACCTTCCGGTTATCCTTATGCCAAGTCTCGAACGTCTCACGTTCTTCTGGCGTGGATCCTTCCGGCAAGGTCTTAGGGAGAGGCTCGTCGATGACGTAGCCTTGGTTCTCATAATCCAGGACTATTCTGAGATTGCGCAACCAATCGTTGTAATTTGTTCCACTGAATTTGTTTGTCTCAAGAATGGTTGAAAGTGGGTTCTTAGACATTTTTAAATCTACATTTAGAAAACGGCGCGCGATCAGCAGAAAATAAAAGACGGTGGTTTGATAAAATAATTAAATGCTTGGTCTTTAGTCATTTAATTCTCCCACTATTTATACGAAAACACGGTACTCACAAACGTGATTTTCGGGAAATCCTTTCCTAGTGGGCTTGGGATCCCCAGCGATTTCTCCCATACCCCGCTTTTACGATTCGCATGGAAAAGATCCTGTGGGAGGTATTCCATACCATTCTCGTTCCACGAGATTCCCAAGATTATTGCCTCAGCCTTTCACATGATCCCGAGGACTCCAAGCGAATTATGCTAATTGGGCGTTAGACCCAACCCAATCGACTGAGCCACAGACCCACTGGTACCCCCACGACTCGTGAGACAGGTAACAGCAGCCCATTTTTCGTTCATGACATAGTGCAGCTTTTTTAAGTACAATAACGTACCACGACTCATGAGACCACACTATTGACCTAAAACAGCTTCCTCACTATGCCATGGATTAGAAGGCATGGACAAACTCCTAGAGTTCATGTCCATTTTGTCTAGGGTCTAATATTTCAACATTGGTCCAACCAATGTGAGAGTAGTAAATGACCGAGATCTCATAATAAATAAACATTCACACATTCATCCATAATGCGTAAATTAAACCATCCATAGCAGTTATATGATAAATAAAAAACTCATTCATCCATCATAATAACCACATGCAAAATTAAAGCCTAGCACGCCCCTGTTGGATAATCACGAGCCCGAATCCTAAGCGACCCACTGAGCCTGCAGTGGATCTATGGTCAATCTAGGGTTGGTCCTATACTATTACATTAATAGCAACCCAATCATCATGCTGATGGGCCTTGGTCTCTTTTCTCTTTCTTCACTTCATGGAAAACTCCAAGGGACCTCCCGTCTGGGCTCTCCATGTGGTCCTTCCTTCTTCTCCACAAATTACAAAAATAGAAACCTCACTCCTAGTCTACTCTCATTACATATTAAAAAATAGAAACCCCAGCGAAAACCCGGGGGAGTACATAAGGAGGGAGGTAGAATGCCTTATTATTCTAAGCCAACTAGAAAGAGAGAAGGAGAAAGCAGTAAAAGAGGCACACAGGCCCAACAGAAAATTAAACCATACATTCGGTCAAGGGCTCGTGATCATCCATTTCCATCCAACACACATAATCACATGATCTAATCACATAATTACAATATACCAACAATTCATGATTTCCAATCATAATCATTCAAGATAAGAAATAAATAAACATGTGTGTAACGTGTGAAATAAAACACAAATTTTGGTACCAAAATTTTCTCGTTTTAGGAAAACCTTTACTCATTATTTCAAGTAAAATAACCCCAGGATTCCAAATCCAATATATTTTACTCCTAAAATAATGTCTTTAGAAAATTAGGCAAAATTGAACCCAAAAATGAATTTTTTTTTTCAGAATTAATTCAAAATTAAAACTGAAAAAAATTAAAAAATAAAAAGAAAACAATACTAGGGTTCAAAACCCTAGCTGCAGCACCGGCCGCCGCCGCCGGCAGCGGCCTGCCGGCGTGCGCACAGGGCAGCAGGCTCAGCCTGCCGCCCCGGCGTGCGCGCAGGCGCTGCCTCCCCCTGCGCGCCTGGCCGGCAGCATGCTGCGCGGCCAAGTGTTCCGGCAGGCCGTCGGCGCGCGCAGGCTCCTGTGCCTCGCGCGCGCGCTGGCCTGCTGGTCGCCAGCCGCGCATCTGCGCCTGCACAGTGCGCTCGCAGACGTGCACTGGGCACGCCTGCCGGGCGCGCACGCGCAGACACCTCTGTCTGCGTGCTCGCGCACCTGGCGGCGCTGCCTGGTGTCCGTCCGCGCGCGAACTCTCTGGCTCGCAGCCGTGCGCGCACGCCTGGGCGCAGTCAATTTGGCTACACGCTGCCCTGCACGACTGGCTGGGCCGGCGCGCGCAGGCTTCCCTTGCCTGCGCGCGTCTGCCCTGCCGGCAGCGCATGGCTGCGCGCAGCCAGCCCTCCCGACTGGCCGGTTGCAGTGTTTCTCGTTTTCTGTTCAATTTTTCCACCCCCGTTTCTCAAGAAAAACAGAAGATACCAATTTGCAGAAATTCAGACGAATTGAAAGCAATAAAACGACATGCTTTAAAATCAAGAAAATCAAGATTTAATTAAAAAACATGCAAAGATCACTTTTCGTGCTTCAAACGCATATAAACCCTAAGCCTATACACCGAACCGGGCTCTGGTACCACTAAAAAGAATACGTGGATCGTCCCGGAAAATTGCGCGAATGCGGAAGCGCAGTATAAAATCAAATACGGAATTTCAAACATGCTTTTAAAATTAAAGAACACGTTTCAAGGGGTGTGCCCTTGAAATTTTCCGGGTGTTCAATGTATCTCATGAATAAACAACATACAATAATCATGGAGGCCATAGGGTTGAAAATTAAAAGAGACGAAAATATTAAAACGAGACCTACCCGTTGTCGTTTTCCTCTTCAACGGCTACACGCGTTGTTCCCCGTTTTGCACCAAGATCTCGTTCTTGAGACCCTCCAAATCGTGACACACGATCCACCCACGTATCTTGAACGTCGTGCTAGAAACGAGCAAGTTTAATTTATTGGAGTGGATGAATCAACAACACGTTATGAATTAACGGTATTGATTCATCAATGTTCTAATGTTCCAAGAACAAGAGAACAAGAAAAGATGTTTTCTTGGAGAGAGAGAGGGCGGACGAGAGGGAGAGAAACGAGAGAGGGAGTGTGTTGCGTGTGTTTTGGAATTTCAAGAATCATCATCCTTCAAAAGGTGCAAGGCTAGGGGTTTATATAGAGGAGGAGTTTAATCCTCTTTAAACTCCAACTCTTTTAGAAGGTTAATTTGACTAGGATTTTGACCTAGTCAAAGTCCTAGTCAAAGTA
This sequence comes from Sesamum alatum, assembly GCA_034509735.1. Taxonomy (NCBI): domain Eukaryota; kingdom Viridiplantae; phylum Streptophyta; class Magnoliopsida; order Lamiales; family Pedaliaceae; genus Sesamum; species Sesamum alatum. The sequence continues at coordinate 22,011,073 of JACGWO010000005.1, forward strand.
GAATTTGACCTTGTTAAATTCAATCCTAGCCTTTCATCTCTCCCATTAAATCTCAACCATTAATTTAATATAATGGAATATTTAAATCCTATTAATTATTCCAAAAGGCCAAATAAATATAATAAATGAATATTAATATTTATTCTAGGCCCATTAAATTAATTCCCTTAATAAATCCAATTTATTAATTTAATTCCCTTTATCAAATAGAAGGAATTAATTCTCCAAGAAAATATAGGACCCGATTAAATCCAATTTAATCATTCCTTTACGCCAATATTTAATTCCAAATTAAATACTAAGTGTGTGTGGATAGTGTGTGACTCTTTAGATTCACCTTTCAGCTAGACTTGGTCGGATTCCTAGAATCCTTCCGTTACCATGGGTGGCCATCTAGCAACGGTCCATGGCACTAAAGACTAGGTGAAATATTCGGGGATGAACATTTAGGCTCTAACAGTACACTTTTCCTTCTGTCTTCGGTCTCATCACTTAGGGTCTAGGGTACGGAAAATGCAGGTACCATTTTGGACCTAAGTGTCGGTCTGTCCTTACTAAACGCCGCAAGGGAAACCTTCCCTTCTGTTCAGTTACTGTGGCCACAGATTTTAGGGACAAGACACAGAGCATACATGAGACTCAACTGTCAATGCCTTTTGACAAGAGACAGATCCTTTCTTGGAAACTACTGTCACTCTATACACCAGAGCTGCACTAGACATGGCTTATGCCTACTCAAGAGTATTTTGGCAATCTCTCACCATATCTAAGATACAGACTTGATGTACAGGTAAACTCAGCAGTTCCTCAAGTCAAAGGACTTGACCTGTACCGTTGGAACCGGGAATACATGTCATACCTTACTGACCATACTCAAGGTCCTCTGTAAGACGGTTCCCGCGAGTCACCTCAGTCAGTTGCTTCCTAGCATGCTAACCCACTAACACTGCTTAGACGACCTTCGTTACCCGTCGATGAAATACGGCAGCAGATGCTTAGTGCAACTCTCAAGGGGAATCTCGGTACCCACTTTCGAGATTCCTTGACTTGGAGATTTCCGGACTGATTCGGTAAGACTGATTTCATGGACCTACCTCCAAGCGTAGTCCCAGCCCCCGAAATTGATTCTCAGTCTGTGGGCTTTGTTTGCGTAGTGAACAGATATGTAATAGCAGATATAAGTGAACGTAAACAAAGTGTTGCCATATGAACTTCACTTCTTTATTCATAAATGTATTTATCAAACACCTGAAATTGTCTAGACATACGTTACATATTCCCGCCAAAATTGGCTTACATGGTCACCTATTCTAACAATCTCCCACTTGTGTGGTTGATCGAACAGGGAATGGTTTCCTGTGTCGACGCAATGAAGCATACGTGGTCTCGAGTATTAAGGATAGATGCCTAGTCAAGGATGGGAACCGACGCCCAATTCCGTACCCTGGACTAAGGCAGGGAGACGGTAGACGGAAGGATCGTACCCGTACGGAATCGGCGCCTAAATGTTCACGCCAATTCACCTAGTCTCTAGTGCCATGGACCGTTGCTAGACGGCCACCCATGGTAACAGGTCCTTGTGGGACATGGGCCCAAGTCTAGCTGAGGGTGAACCTAAAGGGTCACACACAAATCACTGAGGAGGTTGAGAGATTGGCTTGGAGTCAATCTCGAAGGATAAAATAAGTAATTGGATTACTTAAGGGAAAGTCCATTGGATGGACGGGCCGATATTGTATCGGGCTTTCATTTAATCGGTAAATTGGATTTTCGATTAAATATGGAAAGTTGAGACGTTGGATCTTTTAATTGGATTAAAAGATCAACGGGAATAATTCAAATGGACATTAAATTGGATTTAATGTTAGATTCGTCGTAATTGAATTGCGATAAAATCCGGTCCGTTAAATTATACCCGAGAGGAGAAATAATTCCTATTTTGGAATAGGAAGAAGTTGGACTTCTTTCCTTAATTAAACATGGCCGACACGCTCCCTTGGAGGAAGAAAAATCAGTCATGTTTCATGTTAGGTGGTATGTTGACTTATCTCTTTTGGAAAGAGACAAATCAACTCCAATCAAGCTCTTCCCTTTTGGTATGATTTGATCATACCATAAATTTTGGTAGGCTTGATTGAAGAATTGATGGTGATTGATTGGAATGATTCTAGACATCCTTGGATGAACCTAGACACATTCCAATAATCACATTATTTATGTATATATATTAGAATATACAACACCAAGCATATGTGATTCATTATTCATCTTTTTCTAGAAAAAAAGAGAAGAAAAAAAAATCCTCTCCTCTCTCTCAAACTCTCGGCCTCTCTCCCTCTCTTACACTTGTGTTCTTCACTTGATTTTAAATCAAGAAGAAGAACAAAGTAAGTTTAAGAGAGCACTAATTCATAGTGTTCTTCTCTTAAACCGATTCCTTCTTAAACCCGTTCTTTTCTAGCAAGAAGAACGTGTGTTTCTTCCGGTGTGGTGTGGATCACCTTTGGAGAATCCATACGTTTGGATTTCATGAGCATTCCGGAGAAGGAACAACGCAACTAGCCGGGAGCATACGCTAAATAATCAAAGGTAACGGTTTATCACGCTTTGATTGATTTAATATACATCTATGCCCTATGTGTTTAAATATATGTTTCTAATATTTACACATCCTACATCGAACACCCGGTTGAGCACCCAAGGGTACACCCCTTGGGATTCGTATTTTAAATTAGATTTGATTTAATTTACGCACTTTTCGCGCTTTCTCGCTTCCGCTCGTGCTCCCGGGCGGATCCGCTTGTCCTTCACTGACTGCACTGGACAAGGCTTATAATGATCATCTTACAAAATGATCACCTCTCGCCAGATCCAAGATACAGCCATCCTGTGTACGTGACTGCCATGGTTCCTCAAGTCTGAGGACTACTCCCGTACTATTGGAACCGGGGAAATCCAATCATACCGACCAAGTCTCCAAGGCTTCCATATGATGATCCCGCGAGTCAGTTCAGTCGGCTCGACCCCAGTCGACCAACCCGCCAAGATCATGTAGGCCTCCCACGCCTGTCGCCGATGAGACACGGCATTCATTCAATGAACATAACTTTTGGTGCAAGTCTTTATAGGACTCTCGATGCCCTGTCTCGAGGTCCTCGACTTGGAACGTTTCAGACCCAACTCTTTATCAGTTGGTTTCATGACCACCATCCAATGTGTGGCCCAACTGCATGAGTTTTTAATTATGATCTGTGGGATTTGTTGTGATATATGTAAAACACCATTTTAATATATGGAATGAGCACAACAAAGAAGGTACCATTGGTAGCGAATACTCATTTTATTCATTACATAATATTAGATTACATCAAGTTGTCAAATAGGTTATAAAATACCAAACCTATTCGCTTTCTGGTCACTTATTCTAACAATCTCCCACTTAACCTAAAGTCGATCACCCATTGATCTCAAACCCATCTTATCGAGATGCTGAGTATGGGCAACTTGTGACACGGGCTTAGTAAGTGGTTCTGCTATGTTTGCTGTGGAGCTGACTCGATCCATCCGAATGTCACCCCTGCTAACCATCTCTCTTAGCATATGGTAGTGTCTAAGAATATGCTTGGATCGTTGATGAGATCTCGGTTCCTTTGCTTGTGCTATTGCCCCATTGTTATCGCAAAAGATAACAACCAACTTTGCAATGCTAGGTACTACATCCACCCATTGGATGTAGCTCATCATCCAAACGGCCTCTTTAGCAGCTTCCAAAGCCGCTATGTATTCAGACTCTATGGTGAAGTCCACCATGGTAGCCTTGCTTGGAACCCTTTCAAGAAACCATGCCACCATTCAATTTGAACACAAAACCAGACTGAGACTTGGCATCATTGTCATCCGACTGGAAGCTAGCATCGCTATAGCGCTCTAGTATCAATTCTCCACCACCGTAGATCAAGAATATGTCCTTAGTCCTTATCAGGTTCATTGGGATAGTTTTGACCGCACTCTAGTGTGCCTCCCCGGCATACGCCTAATATCGACTAGTCACGCTTAAAGCGAAAGCCACATCAGGTCTAGTGCACTGGACAACGTACTGAATGCTGCCTGCGGCTGAAGCATAGGGGATGTCCAACATCCGTTTAAGCTCCTCATCAGTCTTAGGAGACTGCTAAAAGCCTAGGATAGGTGTGTGGATTGTCCCGGGAGGAACGCGAATGCGGGAAGCGCGATATAATAAAATTTTGCAAGAATTTAAAATATGCCATAAACAACAATTAAAATATAAACGTTCAAGGGGTGTTCCCTTGAACCTCCCGAGCATTCGGTGTATCTCATGAATAAAATAAAGAAAGAAAATCATGGAGGCCATAGGGTAGAAAAATCGGTATTAACAAAATGAAAAAACCTACCCAGTTGTCTTTGTCTTCGAGCCGCTACTCACGTTGTTCCCCGTTTTACTCCAAGATCTCGTGTTGAGACCCTCTAAATCGTAAACGCAATCTGCCCACGTATCTTGATCCTCGTGCTAGCGAAAAACCACGTGTATATTATTTGGAGAGGACGGATTGATCAAACGCTATCAATTAACGAGATCAATCCTCCTTTAGTTCAATTGTATAAAATAAAAGAACAAAGAGAATTTCTTGGAAAAAGAGGAAGGAGTGGCCGAGAGGGAGAGAGGGAGACGTGTGATGTGTGTGTGTTTTCTTGAATTTTCATCATCTTTCACAAGTGAAAGACTAGGAGTTTATATAGAGGAATCCATTCCTCTTCAAACTCCTACTCTTGGAAGACTATTTTGACTAGAATTGTGACCTAGTCAAAATCCTAGTCAAAGTAGCTCTTTGACTTGGTCAAAACTAATCCTAGCCATCCATCTCTCCTTTTAATCCCAACCATCCATTTAATTTATGGAATATTTAAATCTAATTTAAATAATCCATAGGGCAAGAAATAAATAAAATAAATAGTAATATTTATTTTAAGCCCATTAAATATATTTCAATAAATCTAATTTATTAGATAAATCCCTTTTCATCCAATTAAAGGAATTAATTTTCCCAAGACAAGAAAGATCCGATTAAATCTAATTTAATCGTCCCATCTCTCTCCAAATATTTAATTCTAAATTAAATACGTTATGTGTGTGGATTGTGTATGACTCTTTAGGTTCACCTTCAGCTAGACTTGGTCGGATTCCTAGAATCCGTCCATTACCATGGGTGGCCGTCTAGCAACGGTCCATGGCACTAGAGAGTAGGTGAATATGCGTGGGGTGAACATTTAGGCTCTACAGTACATCTATCCTTCTGTCTACGGTCTCACTACTTAGGGTCTAGGGCACGGATACGTAGGTACCCATCTTGGACCTAAGTGTCGGCTTGTCCTACACTAAATGCCGTAGGGAATCCTTCCCTTCTATTCAGTTACTGTGGCCACAGATTTTAGGGACTAGACTCAAAGTACAGTGAGACGCTACTATCAAAGCTCTTGACAGAAGACAGATCCTTTCTTGGAAACTACTGTCACGTTGCACATCATGGCTGCACTAGATATGGCTTATGACTACTCAGCAACTATGACTTGGTAACCTCACACCATACCTAAGATACAGACACGGTGTACAGGTAAACTCAGCAATTCCTCAAGTCAAATGATTGACCTGTACCGTTGGAACCGGGAACTCAAGTCATACCTATCCGACCCTACTCAAAGTCCTCCATAAGACGGTTTCTGCGAGTCACCTCAGTCAGCTGCTCACTAGCAAGCTGACCCACTAACACTGCATAGACAACCCTCATCACCCGTCGATGAAAACACGACAGCAAATTCTTAGTGCAAGCCTCAATTGTTGATTCTCGATACCTATTTTCTGAGATTCCTTGACTTGGAGATTTTCAGACTGATTCGGCGAAACTGATTTCATGAACCTACCTCCAAGCGTAGTTCCAGTCCCCAAAATGTGATCTCAGTCTGTGGGCTTTGTTTGTGCAGTGAACAGTTATAAAGCAGTAAAAGTGAACACAGACAAAGTATGAGCCAGATGAACATCACTTTCTTATTCATCAAGGTTTATTAAAACTCTGAAATTGTTCAAACATAGGTTACAATTAGCCCAATAAAATTGGCTTCATGGTCACCTATTCTAACAATCTCCCACTTGACCTTTAAAGCCAATCACCCATATGTCTAATTCCCATCTTCTCAAGATGTTGCGTATGAGGATTCTACGACATAGCCTTTGTCAGTGGATCTGCTGTGTTGTCTGCTGAGCTGACTTGGTCCATCCGAACGTCACGTCTTCCTACCATTTCCCTTAGAAGGTGGTAGTGTCTAAGAATGTGCTTGGGCCGGTGATGAGATATCGGTTCCTTTGCTTGCGCTATGGCTCCGTTGTTATCACAAAAGATAACTACGGGTTCCGCAATGCTAGGCACCACACCTAACTCTTGGATGTAGTTTCTCATCCAATCCGCTTCTTTGGCAACTTCTGAAGTTGCTATCTATTCGGCCTCAATGGTGGAATCAGTCGTGGTTGCTTACTTGGAACTTTTCCATGCTACCACACCTCCATCGAGCCTGAATACATAACCTGACTGAGACTTGGCATCATCGTTATCTGCCTGGAAGCTAGCATCGCTAAAGCCTTCCAGGATCAGTTCTCTATTGCCATAGACCAAGAACATTTCCTTAGTCCTCCTCAGGTACTTAAGGATGCCCTTGACTGCATTCCAATGTGCCTCTCCTGCACAAGACTGATATCTGTTCGTTACACTTAAGGCATAATCAATGTCAGGTCTCGTGCAGTGGACGACATATTGGATGCTTCCTACGGCAGAAGCATAGGAGACAACTTTCATCCTCTCAAGTTCCTCATCAGTCTTAGGAGACTGTTTCTTGGACAACTTGATCCCATGCCTCATGGGAAGGAAACCTCGTTTGGTGTTGTCCATGCAAAATTTTTTCAGGACTTTCTCCATATTCGAGTTGTTAGAATAGGTGACCATGTAGCCAATCTTGGCAGGCAAAATGTAACCTATGTCTAGACAATTTCAGGGATTTGATAAATTATTGATGAATAAAGAAGTGAAATTCATTTGGCATTACTTTGTTTGTGTTCACTTTATTTGCATTACGTATATGTTCACTACGCAAACAAAGCCCACGGACTGAAAACGTATTTCGAGGACTGGGACTACGCTTGGAGGTATGTCCATGAAATCAGTCCCGTCGAATCAGTCCGGAAATCTCCAAGTCAAGGAATCTCGAAAATGGGTACCGAGATTCCCCTTGAGACTTGCACTAAGCATCTACTGTCGTATTTCATTGACGGGTGACGAAGGTTGTCTAAAGCAGTGTTAGTGGGTTAGCCTGCTAGGGAGCAGCTGACTGAGGTGACTCGCGAGAACCATCGTACGGAGGACCTTGAGTAGGGCCGGCTAGGTATGACGTGTGTTCCCGGTTCCAACAATACAGGTCAAGTCTTTTGACTTGGGGAACTGCTGAGTTTACCTGTATGTCAGGGTTGTATCTTAGATATGGTGAGAGATTGCCAAGAAACACTTGAGTAGTCATAAGCCACGTCTAGGGCAGCTCCGGTGTACAGAGTGACAGTAGTTTCAAAGAAAGGATCTGTCTCCTGTCAAAAGGCATTAACAGTTGAGTCTCACATATGCTCTGTGTCCTGTCCCTAAAATCTATGGCCACAGTAACTGAACAGAAGGGAAGGTTTCCCTTGCGGCGTTTAGTAAGGACAGACCGACACTTAGGTCCAAAATGGGTACCTGCATTTTCCGTACCCTAGACCCTAAGTGGTGAGACCGAAGATAGAAGGACAAGTGTACTGTTAGAGCCTAAATGTTCATCCCCGAATATTCACCTAGTCTCTAGTGCCATGGACCGTTGCTAGATGGCCACCCACGGTAACGGGCGGATTCTAGGAATCCGACCAAGTCTAGCTAAAAGGTGAACCTAAAGAGTCACACACAATCCACACACATTAAGTATTTAATTTAGAATTAAATATTGGAGAAATGGAATGATTAAATTGGATTTAATCGGTTCCTTAATTTTCTTGGAGAGAATTAATTCCTTTTATTAGATAAAAGGGATTAATCTAATAAATTAGATTTATTAGAAAATTAATTTAATGGGCCTAGAATAAATATTTATATTTATTTATTGCCCTTTGGAATATTTAAATAGGTTTTAAATATTCCATTAAATTAAATTAATGGTTGAGATTAAAAGGAGAGATGGATGGCTAGGATTAATTTGACTAGGTCAAATTACTACTTTCACTAGGACTTTGTCTAGGTCAAAATCCTAGTCAAATTAGTCTTCTAGAGCTGGAGTTTGAAGAGGATTAAACTCCTCCTCTATAAATAGTCCTAGCCCCTCACCATAAGAGAGATGATGAAACTCTAACACACACAGCACACACTCTCTCTCGGCTCTCCCTCTCTCGTCCGCCTCTCTCTCTCTCTCTCCAAGTTTGTTCTTTTGTGTTAACAATTGAACAAAAGGAGGATTAATCCCGTTAATTAATAACGTGTGATTGATCCGTCCTCTCCTATATACTTGTTCGTTTGCTATCACGACGTGCAAGCTACGTAGGCGGATTGCGTGTCACAATTTGGAGAATCTCACATACGAGATTTGGTGCAAATCGGGGAACAACGCGAGTACTGATTAGAAGACGAAAACGACAAATCGGTAATTCCCTTTTACGTTTTCGTCTCTTCTTTTATTTTAAATCCTATGGCCTCCATGATTGTTTATATGCTTTTAATTCATGAGATACACCGAATACCCGGGAACTTCAAGGGTACACCCCTTGAACGTGTTCTTTATTTTACGTAAAAGCATGTTTACATTTTGTTATTTAATTTTATACTGCTCTTCCGCATTCGCGCTATTTCCGGGACGATCCACAATCTTTCACGAGTTTTAGATCAGTCCGAACATTCTTCTAGATCTGTCCTTGACAATCTGGATGCCAAGGATGTAGGAGGCTTCACCTAAATCCTTCATGGAAAACTGAGTTGATAACAATGCTTTTGTGTTACCCAACATTCTAACGTCATTATCTATGAGTAGAATGTCATCCACATAAAGCACTAGGAACACTATAGAGCTCTCCACTGACCTTCTTGTATACACAAGGGTCGGATTCATTTTTGATGAAATCATAGCCCCGTATGACTTCAAAGCGAATGTTCCAGCTTCGGGATGCTTGTTTGAGGCCATAAATGGACTTCTGGAGACGGCAGACTTTCTGTTCTTCTCCGGCGGCTGTGAATCCCTCCAGCTGATCCATGTAGATCTCTTCCTCAATGAAACCATTGAGGAAAGCTGTTTTCACATCCATCTGCAATATCTCATAGTCATACCATGCTGCTATGGCAAGCAGGATCTGAATGGATTTAGCCATGGCTACCGTTGAATAGGTATCCTCGAAGTTAACCCTGGATCGTTGATTGTACCCTTTTGCCACTAGCCTAGCCTTGAATGTTGTAACTTCTCCATCAATTCCATGTTTGCACTTATAGACCCATTTACAGCCAACTGGCTTAACCCCTTTGGGTGGGTCTACAAGTTTCCAAACTTGATTCTCATTCATGGAGTCCATTTCGGTTATCATGGCCTCAAGCCATCTCCACGAGTCGATGTCAAACATCGCCTCCCCGTAAGTTTTGGGATCCTTATCCAATTGACTAATCGCGCTTAGAAAGCCATGCCTCATGGGAGGGCGAGACTCTCTAGCTGACCTACGAAGAACATGAACGTCAGTGGTGACTGTGGGTGTTGACAAAATAGGAGCTGGCGGTTCAGGTACCCGGGGCTGGTTCTTCCTGAGATCGTTCGTCATGCCTGGCATCCTGAACTTCTCGAGGTTGATCAGCCTTTTGGGTATTTGTCCCTGAAACCTCTTAGTGAGGTATCCGCGGCTACTTCTGATAACTGATTCACATCACTTGACTCCTGAAGGATCAGCTCATCAGGTTGGATACCCTTTGGAAATCCTTGTTCCAAGAATACTGCATTCCTTGAAACGAACGCCTTTTGTTACAAGGGGTCATAGAAATAATAACCTGCGGTTTCTTTAGGGTATCCAACGAACCTGCACAAACTAGACTTTGATTCTAGCTTGTCTCCCACTAGCTTCTTGACGTATGCAGGGCTACCCCACACTTTCAAGTAGTTTAGGACGCACTTGCCGTGCCATATCTCATATGGTGTTTGGGTCAATGCACTGGTCGGCGCCAAGTTTAATAACTTGGCCGCTGTCTCCAATGCGTAGCCCCAAAAAGACAACAGCAATTTGGTAAAACTCATCATGGATTGGACCATGTCTAACAAGGTTCGATTTCTCCTTTCAGAGACCCCATTAACTGTTGTGTCCCAGGAGGTGCCCATTCAGAGATTATACCGTTTTCCTTAAGATAATTAAGGAACTCAATTCTAAGGTATTCCCTGCCTCGGTCTGACCGTAGGACTTTAATTTTTGCAGCCAGTCCACTTCAAGCCTGAATTCTTTAAACCTCTCAAGAGCTTCAGACTTGTACCTCATTAGGTATACATAATCATACCGTGAATGATCATCGGTGAAGGTTATGAAGTAGGAGAACCCGCCTCTGGCTTGCGTCCTTAGTGGTCCACATACGTCTGTATGGACCAAGTCCAACAGACCTGTGGCAAGCCTGCTTTATCCTACAAATGGCTTCTTGGTCATTTTCCCTCTGAGACAGGATTCACAAGTTGGTAGTTTACTCAAGTCCCCAACCTCTAGGTTCTTTGAGTCTACCAATTTCTTCATTCTATCTTGGGAGATGTGACCTAGCCTTGCATGCCACAGTTGTGCATTCCCGTTATAATCTATTTTACGTTTGTATTGAGCGTTTAGAACGAAATTCGTTTGTTGTAAGATATAGAGACCGTTATTGAGCGTACCAAGCAGATGAGTAATTCCACGCTTCATCAAATAAAAGCAATTTTTATTGATTATAAACTCATATCCACCATTGTCTAACAACGGGATGAAAATGATGTTTTCTAATCATGCTAGGTACATAATAAAGTTGCTCTAGTTCTATACTAATACGATCACTAACTACTAAGGTGGCGGATCCTACTGCTTCTGCCGAGATGGCCTTGCCATTTCCAAACTTTAGGATCATTTCTCCGCTACTTAGTTTTCTGCTTCTTTTCATCACCTGCAAATCATTGCAAATATGAGCTCCACAGCCGGTATCTAATACCCAAGAGGCAGTGCTAGTAACCATATTAACCTCAATCACAAAGATATCTTGTTTGGAGAGGAGTTTGGGGCAATCCCTCTTCCAATGTCCTTTCTCACGGCAATGAATACATATGTCATTTGCCCTCGACTGTTGCTTTGAGTCAACCTTCCTTTTCCCTTTGCCTTTCCCCACTTTGGCAATGGGAACACTCTTAGTATTGGTAGCTGCTTTGACGACCTTTCCATTTCCCTTTCCCTTCTTCCTTTTTCAACGTCCGGCACATTTGCCTTTCATTTTGGAAGTCGAAGCATCTCCAAACACCAACGGCGCAGACTTTTTGGTTGTTACCTCGTATTGCACCAACATATTAATTAACTCATGGATGCCCTTCCCAAGAGCATTCATGTTGTAGTTAACAATGAATTGGCGAAGGAGGGTGGGAGTGACTAAAGCATCACATCAATGTACGTCTCGTTATCGAGCTCTGCTTTGAGGTCTTCGAGCTTTTCCACCAAGGTAAGCATCTTGACCTAATGCTCCTGTACAGAGGACCCCTCGGTCATTTTAGTTCCAAAGAACGCCTTCGTTGCGACATACCTAGTATGCCAGTCAGGTACCGCATAGTAGTCCTTCAGGCGAGCCATAATGGAAGGGACATCGTTTAACCTTTCATACTGCTTTTGAATCTCATTCGTCATAGAGGCAAGTATGATGCTACGGACTCTCCAGTTATCCTTATGCCAAGTCTCGAACGTCTCACGTTCTTCTGGCGTAGATCCTTTCGGCAAGGTCCTAGGAAACGGCTCGTCCATGACATAGCCTTCGTTCTCGTAATCAAGGACTATCCTCAGATTGCGCAACCAGACATTGTAATTGGTTCCATTAAATTTGTTGGTCTCAAGTATGGTTGATAGTGGGTTCTTAGACATTTTTAAATCTACATTTAAAGAACAAAACTACAATCAGCAGAATAAAAACAAAAGTTTTAATAAAATTAAATGCTTGGACTTTAGTCATTTAATGCTCCCACTATTTATACGAAAACACGACACTCTCAAACGTTGTTTTCGGGAAAATCCCTTTCCTAGTGGGCTTGGGATCCATAGCGATCTCCCCCATACCCCGCTTTTACAATTCGCATGGGAAAAAACCTGTGGGAGGTATATCATACCATTCTCGTTCCACGAGATTCCCTAAATAATTGCCTCACCCTTTTACATGATCCCGAGGACTCCAAGCGAATCATGTTATTCAGGCGTTAGACCCGACCCAATCAACCGATTCATAGACTCACTGCTACCTCCACGACTCGTGAGACAGGTAATAGCAGTGTACTCCTCGTTCATGACAAAGTGCAGCTTCTTTTAAATACGATAGTCGTGCCACGACTCGTCAGACCACGCTATCGACTTAAACTAGCTTCCTCACTTTGCCATGGATGGAAGGCATGGACGAACTCCTAGCGTCCAAGTCCATTTATGAGGGGTCTAATATTTTTGGCTTGGTCTAACCAAGTGAGAGTTGAAATGACCGAGATCCCATACATACATACATTCATTCATAATGCATAATAAGGGTTTGCATGCCATAGCAATAGTATGATAAATAAATCATTCATTCACCATAAGAGCACATGCAAAATTAAAGCCTAGCACGCCCCTGCTAGATGATCACAAGCCCGAATCCTATGCGACCCATGGAGCTCGCGGTGGATCTATGGTCAATCTAGGGTTGGTCCTACACTATTGCATTTAATAATAGCAACCCAATCAACATGTTGATGGGCTTTGGTCTCTTTCTCCTTCAGGTCTTCAGGGAACGCCTTGGATTCATCATTCTAGGCTCTTCATCTGGGCCATCCTTCATCTCCACCATGAAAATAAAATAAAACAATTCCTCACCACTATACTACTCTCATTACATATTTAAAAAGAAACCCCAGTGAAAACGTAGGGGGAGTACAACAAGTGGGAGATAGAATGCCTTATTATTCCAAGGCAACTAGAAAACAGGAGGAGAAATTAAAACAGGCACACAGGCCCATAATAAATTTAAACTATACATGCGGTCTAGGGCTTGTGATCATCCGTTCTCAATCAACGGACATAATTACATGATATCCAATCATATAAAACACATGTACATAATTCATGATATCCAATCATATCATCCATAATAAAAATGAGAGAACGAGTCATGCATGTAAACTTGGCATAATATTGGCAATCCCCTTTCTTGTTTAGGAAAACTTTTCCTTATTATTTGAAAGTGAATAAAATGTCGGGTTCCAAATCCAATATAACAACTTTACAAATAATGTCTTGAAGAAAACATGCAAAAAATAAATAAAACCATTTTTTCAGAAATTACCCAAAAAAACAAAGAACAAGAAAAACACAAAATGACGAACGGCCGCCGCCTTCGGCGGCGCCTGCCGGCGCACACGAGCCAACAGGACTGGTCGTGGTGTGTCGTGCGCGCTGGTGCGCTGGCGGGGCAGCCGTGCGCAGGCTCTTCTGCATGCGCGCGCTGCCCTGTCGTGTCGCCTGCGCGCGCATCCTGCGCCAAGCGGCCTTCGCGTGGACACGCGCATCGGGCGCCTCTGCCGGAGACGCACTAAGCTGGCACGCGCGCGCTGGCTCCCTTGCCTGCGTGCGCGCGCGCCCGACCATGCGTCGGGCTGCACGTCCGACAGCGCACGCAGCGGCTGCAAGTCTGCGCTTGTTGTGCGCACCTGGCGGGGCTGCCGCGCGCAGGCAAGGGAGCACATACATCATACATGTTTAAACGACATGAAAACAACATGCTTGATAATATAAAAATCAAGAAACACATACATCATGCCAAACACGTTTTCATGCTTTAAACACACATAAAACCCTAGGCCTATACACCGAACCGGGCTCCAATACCACTAAAAGCTTTGGATAGGCGTCTGGATCGTCCCGGGAGGAACGCGAATGCGGCGCGATATAATAAAATTTTGCAAGAATTTAAAATATGCCAGAAACAACAATTAAAAATAAACATTCAAGGGGTGTTCCCTTGAACCTCCCGGGCATTCGGTGTATCTCATGAATAAAACAAAGAAAGAAAATCATGGAGGCCATCGTGTTGAAAAATCGGTATTAACAAAACGACAAAACCTACCCGGTTGTCGTTTTGTCTTCGAGCCGCTACTCGCGTTGTTCCCCATTTTGCTCCAAGATCTCATGTTGAGACCCTCTAAATCGTACACGCTATCCGCCCATGTATCTTGATCCTCGTACTAGCAAAAAACCAAGTGCATATTATTTGGAGATGACGGATTGATCAAACGCTATCAATTAACGAGATCAATCCTCCTTTACTTCAATTGTATAAAACAAAAGAACAAAGAGAATTTCTTGGGAAAAGAGGGAGGAGTGGCCGAGAGGGAGAGAGGGAGACGTGTGATGTGTGTGTGTGTGTGTGTGTTTTGAATTTTCATCAATTTTCACAAGTGAAAGACTAGGAGTTTATATAGAAGAGGAATCCATTCCTCTTCAAACTCCTACTCTTGGAAGACTATTTTGACTAGGATTTTGACCTAGTCAAAGTCCTAGTCAAAGTAGCTCTTTGACATGGTCAAACCAATCCTATCCATCCATCTCTCCTTTTGATCTCAACCATCCATTTAATTTATGGAATATTTAAATCTAATTTAAATAATTCATAGGGCAATAAATAAATAAAATAAATAGTAATATTTATTTAAGCCCATTAAATAAATTCCACTAAATCTAATTTATCAGATAAATTCCTTTTCATTTAAAGGAATTAATTTTCCCAAGACAAGAAAGATCCGAATAAGTCTAATTTAATCGTCCCATCTCTCTCCAAATCTTTAATTCTCATATTAAATACGTTATGTGTGTGGATTGTGTGTGACTCTTTAGGTTCACCTTCAGCTAGACTTGGTCGGATTCCTAGAATCTTTCCGTTACCATGGGTGGTCGTCTAGCAACGGTCCATGGCACTAGAGACTAGGTGAATATGCGTGGGGGTGAACATTTAGGCTCTATAGTACATCTATCCTTCTGTCTACGGTCTCACTACTTAGGGTCTAGGGCACGGATACGTAGGTACCCATCTTGGACCTAAGTGTCAGCTTGTCCTACACTAAACGCCACAAAGAATCCTTTCCTTCTGTTCAGTTACTGTGCCCACAGATTTTAGGGGCAAGACTCAAAGTACAGTGAGACGCTACTGTCAACGCTCTTGACAGGAGACAGATCCTTTCTTGGAAACTACTGTCACGTTGCACATCATGGCTGCACTAGATATGGCTTATGACTACCCAGCAACTATGACTTGGTAATCTCTCACCATACTAAGATACAGACACAGTGTACAGGTAAACTCAGCAATTCCTCAAGTCGAAGGATTGACCTGTACTGTTGGAACCGGGAACTCAAGTCATCCCTATCCGATCCTACTCAAGGTCCTCCGTAAGACAGTTCCCACGAGTCACCTCAGTCAGCTGCTCCCTAGCAAGCTGACCCACTAACACTGCATAGATGACCCTCGTCACCCGTCGATGAAACACGACAGCAAATGCTTAGTGCAAGCCTCAATTGTTGATTCTCGATACCCATTTCCCGAGATTCCTTGACTTGGAGATTTTCAGACTAATTCGACGAAACTGATTTCATGAACCTACCTGCAAGCATAGTTCCAGTCCCCGAAATGTGATCTCAGTCTGTGGGCTTTGTTTGTGCAGTGAATAGTTATAAAGCAGTAAAAGTGAACACTAATAAAATATGAGCCAGATGAACATCACTTTCTTATTCATCAAGGTTTATTAAAACTCTGAAATTGTTCAGACATAGGTTACAATTCGCCTAATAAAATTGGCTTCAGGGTCACCTATTCTAACAATTGCTTCTTGGACAACTTAATTCCATGCCTCATAGGAAGGAGCTCTCGTTTTGAGTTCTCCATCTTGAATCTCTTCAAGACTTTGTCAATGTACGAGGACTGGGCCATTCCTAACATCTTTCTAGATCTATCCCTGTAGATTTGATGCCAAGGATGTAGGATGCCTCACCCATATCCTTCATGGAAAATTATGTTGACGACCAAGCTTTAGTGGTTCCCAATATCTTACATCATTCCCAATCAGCAAGATATCATCCACGTAAAGCACCAGGAATGCAATTGAGCTCCCACTGATCTTCTTGTATACATAAGGATCGGACTCGTTCTTGATGAAAGCATATCCCCGTATGACTTCATCAAAACGTATGTTCTAGCTTTGGGAAGCTTGTTTGAGGCCATAGATGGATTCTTTGGAGACAGCAGACCTTCTGCCCTTCTCCAATAGATGTGAAACCTTCCGTTTGATACATAAAGATCTCTTCCTCTATGAAACCGTTGAGGAAGCCAGTTTTCACGTTCATCTACCATACTTCATAGTCATACCATGCTGCTATGGCAAGCAGTATCTGAATGGATTTAGCCATTGCTACAGGCGAGTAGGTTTCCTCAAAATCGACCACGGGTCGTTGAGTATAACCTTTCGCCACAAGCCTGGCTTTGAAGGTTGTAAGCTCCTCGTCAGCTCCAAGCTTACATTTGTAGACCCATTTACACCATACAGGTTTTACCCCTTTGGGTGGGTCTACTAGGGTCCAAACCTGGTTTGCACCCATCGAGTCCATTTCGGATTTGATGGCCACAAGTCACTTATCCGAATCGATGTCCGACATTCCTTCTCCGTACGTCTTTGGATCATTATCCAACTGACCGGTCAGGCCCAGAAATCCATACCTATGAGGTGGTTGGGATACTCTGGCCGACCTACGAAGGACTGGAACATTATCAGTGGGAACTACTGGCTCAGATGTCGTTGCCGTCTCATGGGGTACCTCACATGATTCCTCAAGGAGTACCTCATCGCGTCAACTATCCGATGCAAAACCCTTTGCCAAGACCTTTTTCTCAGAAGGATCTTATAAATAATACCCCGCAGTTTCTTTCAGATATCCAACGAACCGACATAAACTAGACCTGGAGTCCAGTTTATCACCCATAATCTCTTGACATATGCGGGGCAACCCCACACTTTCAAGTATTTGTAGGCGGCAGGCTTGCCATGCCATATCTCATATGGTGTCTGGGATATCTTCTTAGATGGCGCCAAGTTCAAAAGTTTGGCCGCCGTCTCAAGAGCATATCCCCAGAAGGACAAAGGGAGTTCGGTATAACTCATCATGGATCGGACCATGTCCAACAAGGTCTGATTCCTCCTTTCAGACACACCATGCAACTGTGGTGTTCTAGGAGGAGTCCATTGAGAGAGAATTCCATTCTCTTTTAGATAATCAATGAATTCGCCACTTAAATACTCTCCGCTTTGGTCCGGCCGAAGGGCTTTGATCTTACGACCGGTTTGGTTCTCTACTTCAAGTTTGTATTCCTTAAACCTTCCAAAGGCTTTAGACTTATACCTCATAAGGTAAACATAACCATACCAGGAGTGATCATCGGTAAAGGTTATGAAGTACGAGTACCCACCCCTAGTCTGAGTATTTAATGGACCACAGATGTCCGTATAGATCAAATTCAACAGACCGTTGGCTAGCGTGCTTTGTCTAACAAAGGGTTTTTTGGTCATCTTTTCCTTTAGACAGGATTCGCAGGTCGGTAGGGTTGTCCAAATCGTCTATTTTTGGACTTTTTGAGTCCAACAACCTTTTTATCCTATCCTTAGAAATATGACCTAACCTTCGCATGCCAAATCTGTGCATTATCTTGATTATCATGTTTTCTTTTGTTTTCAGCAGTCATAATCCAATTAAACTGTTGAACACAAACATACCTGGATTGGAGAGGAGTTGTGGGCACTCCCTCTTCCAATGCCCCTTTCCTTGGCAATGCATGCAGACATTATTTTCCTTGGACAGCTGAGAACCGCGGGCCTTCCCTTTCCCTTTGCCCATTCCCACAGGGGCAACAGGGGCCCCAGGAGTGCGAGAAGGGGCCGCAACTGTCTTTCCCTTTCCCTTCTTCATCTTCCAGCGTTCGGCCCTCTTACCATTCGCTTTGGAGGTCGAAGCCTCTCCTATCAATACCGCTGGCGCCGACTTGTGGGTCGTTGCCTTGTATTGCACCAGCATGTTGATCAACTCATGAATAGACTTCTCAAGTTCGTTCATGTTGTAGTTTACAACAAACGGGTCATAGGACGGAGGAAGCGACTGGAGGATCACATCAATGTACGTGTCATGGTTAAGCCCAGCTTTAAGGTCCTTGAGCTTCTTCACTAGGGAAAGTATCTTGACCCTATGACTTTGTACAGACGATCGTTCAGCCAGCTTGGTGCCAAAGAATGCTTTTGTGGCGGCATATCTAATATGCCTGTCCGGAACCGCATAAACCTCGTTCATGCGGAGCATTACGGTGGAAACGTTGTCTAGAGCCTCTCATATTACTTCTGGATGTCGTTACACATCAAAGCCAATATGATATTGCGTACTTTCCAGTTGTCCTCATGCCATTTCTCGAACGTCAAACGTTTTTCTGGCGTGGACTCCTCTAGCAAGTCGCTCGGCGGCGGCGTTCAAGTCTTAGCCTTGGTTCTCGAAACCGAGGACAATCCTCAGGTTTCTCAGCTAGTCCGAGTTCGTTCCGTTAAATGTGTTAGTCTGAACTACCATGGTCAAAGGATTCTTAGACATATCTACATTTATAAAATGTAAACAGAAATTAGAAGATGATGGTAATTATTATTCAAGTTGAAGACATGGTCTTTTTCGTCTTTAACCCTCGCACTATTTATACGAAAGTCCACCACTCTCAAATGGAGTTTCGGGAAACCATTTCCTAGTAGGCTTGGGATCCATAAGCGTGACCTCCATGCGCCGCTTTTACAATTCACATGAAGAAAACCTCATGGGAGATATCCAATATCATTCTCATCCAATGCGATTCCCAAGATATTTTGCCTCACCTATTCGCATGGTTCCGAGGACTCCAAGCGAACCATGTTACTCAGTATTGGGCCCGACCCATCAACCAAATCATGTCTCAACTGTTGCCCCCCACGACTCGTGAGACAGGGAAACAACGAGTGCAATCTCTTTGTTCACAACAATGGTGCAGCTTTCCCCTAGTCCAAGTGTGTCACGACTTGTGAGACCACACTTGGGTAGTGGTAGTTTCCACACCACATTGTTGTGGATGGAAGGCTCGGACAGATCAAAATACCATTTTGAACTAAGTCCGTTATGGGCCTAATATTTAATTTGGTCCAACCAAATGAAAGTTTGTTAATGACCGAGACCTCATCACATTAAATGTTTTAGCATGCATAAATATTCAATATTTATAAAGCGTTGAATAAATACGTCGCATGCAATAAAAACATAGCATACCTCTGTTAGGATTATCACAAGCCCAACCTAAGCGACCTACTGAGCCCGCAGTGAGTCTATGGTCTGTCTAGGGTGGTCCTACACTATTACATAAGTAATAAACCCATTGTCTTTCCAATGGGCCTTGGGCTCTTCTTCTTTTACGCCTTGATGTACACCTTGGGCCTCCAACTCCATTGGCTTGCTATAATTACAAAACAAACCTCACCAAAACTAACTACTCTCATTACAAATGAAGGTAATACATGGAAAGAAAATAAACAAGCCCAATTAATCAAGCAATTTTGATCTAAGTAAAAATTCAATAATTCCAACATAAAAATTGCAAAATTAATTCTTTTTCAGAAAATATGTAGAAATCACCAAAATATCCAATTTTCAGAAAAACATCGAAAACCGGCACAAAACGGCCCAGCCGTTGTGCCTGTTGGCCGGCCGCCCGCACAGGGCTGTGTGCGCACACGCGCGCCTTCTGTGCAGTGCTGGCCCAGTGGCTAGCACCTTTAATGTCTGCGCAAAGCGCGCCGCGCGCCTTTGCGTTGAATCCGCGCGCGCGGGTCAAAGCCCAGCGTGAAAGAAAATCCGGTGGATCGTCCCGGGAATTGCGCGAATGCGGAAGCGCGGTAAAAATAAACATATTAAAATTTAGAAAATAAAAGGCATGCTTTTAATTTAAAGAACACGCTCAAGGGGTGTGCCCTTGAGGTTCCCGGGCGTTCGGTGTATCTCATGATCATAAAACAATTAAATAAATCATGGAGGCCATAGAGTTGAAAAATAAAGACGGACGAAAATCTTAAACGAGACCTACCCGTTGTCGTTTTCGTCTTCAACTGCTACTCGCGTTGTTCCCCGATTTGGAGGATCTCAAGACCTCGTTCTTGAGATCCTCCAAATCGTGACACACGATCCACCACGTATCTTGCACGTCGGGCTAGCAACGAACAAGTATTATTTTTGGAGTGGACGAATCAATAACTCGTTATCAATTAACGGTATTGGTTCGTCTAAGTTCTTGATGTTCCAAGAACAAAAAGAACTAAGGAAAAATATTTTCTTGCTAGAGAAAGAGAGAGGGGGCGGACGAGATGTAGGAGAGGGAGAGTGTGTGTTGTGTGTGTTTTTCAAGAATCATCATCTTCTTAAATGTTGGAAGCTAGGGGTTTATATAGAGGAAGAGTTTAATCCTCTTTAAACTCAAACTCTAAGTAACCTAATTTGACTAGGATTTTGACCTAGTCAAAATTCTAGTCAAACTAGTGTTTGACCTAGTCTAATGAATCCTAGCCTTTCATCTCCCCTTTCCATCTCAACCGTTGATTTTAATTTAATGGAATATTTAAATCCTATTAAATATTCCAAAAGGCTAAAAGAATAAATATAATATAATAAATAAATATTACAATTTATTCTAAGCCCATTAAATCAATCCTTTTAATAAATCCTATTTATTAATTTAATTCCCTTTATCAAATAGAAGGAATTAATTTCTCCAAGAAAATATAGGACCCGATTAAATCTAATTTAATCATTCCTTTACTCCAATATTTAATTCTAAATTAAATACTAAGTGTGTGTGTGGATAGTGTGTGACTATTTAGGTTCACCATTCAGCTAGACTTGGTCGGATTCCTAGAATCCGTCCGTTACCATGGGTGGCCATCTAGCAACGGTCCATGGCACTAGAGACTAGGTGAAATTTTCGGGGATGAACATTTAGGCTCTAACAGTACACTTGTCCTTCTGTCTTCGGTCTCATCACTTAGGGTCTAGGGCACGGAAAATGCAAGTACCCATTTTGGACCTAAGTGTCGGTCTGTCCTCACCAAACGCCGCAAGGGAAACCTTTTCCCTTCTGTTCAGTCACTGTGGCCACAGATTTCAAGGACAAGACACAGAGCATATATGAGACTCAACTGTCAACACCTTTTTGACAGGAGACAGATCCTTTCTTGGAAACTACTGTCACTTTGTACACCCGAGCTGCACTAGACATGGCTTATGACTACTCAAGAGTATTTTGGCAATCTCTCACCATATCTAAGATACAGACCTGATGTACAGGTAAACTCAGCAGTTCCTCAAGTCAAAGGACTTGGCCTGTACCGTTGGAACCGGGAATACACGTCATACCTTGCTGACCATACTCAAGGCCCTCCGTAAGACGGTTCCCGCGAGTCATCTCAGTCAGCTGCTTCCTAGCACGCTGACCCACTAACACTGCTTAGACGACCTTCGTCACCCGTCGATGAAATACCACAGCAGATGCTTAGTGCAAGTCTCAAAGGGAATCCCGGTACCCATTTTCGGGATTCCTTGACTTGGAGATTTCCGTACTAATTCGGTGAGACTGATTTCATGGACCTACCTCCAAGCGTAGTCCCAGTCCCCAAAAACGTTACTCAGTTCGTGGGCTTTGTTTGCGTAGTGAACAGAAATGTAAATGCAGATAAGTGAACGTAAACAAAGTATTGCCATATGAATTTTCACTTCTTTATTCATAAATATTTTATCAAATACCAAAGAATTGTCTAGACATAGGTTACATATTCCTGCCAAAATTGGCTTACATGGTCACCTATTCTAACAATCTCCCACTTGACCTTTAAAGCCAATTGCCCATATGCTTAATCCCCATCTTCTCAAGATGTTGCGTATGAGCGCTCTGCGACATAGGCTTTGTCAGCGGGTCTGCTGTGTTGTCTGCCGAGTTGACTCGGTCCATCTGGACGTCACCTCTTCCTACCATTTCTCTAAGAAGATGGTAGCGTCTAAGAATGTGTTTGGAACGGTGATGAGATCTCGGTTCCTTTGCTTGCGCTATAGCGTCGTTGTTATCACAAAAGATGACAACGGGCTCGGCGATGCTAAGCACCACACCCAACTCTTGGATGTAGTTTCTCATCCAAACCGCTTCCTTAGCAGCTTCTGAAGCTGCTATGTATTCAGCCTCTGTGGTGGAGTCAGCAATGGTTGCTTGCTTGGAACTTTTCCAAGCTACTACTCCTCCATTGAGTTTGAATACGTACCCCGATTGAGACTTGGCATCATCGTCATCAGACTGGAAGCTAGCGTCGCTAAAGCCTTCCAGAATTAGTTCTCCATTGCCATAGACTAGGAACATTTCCTTAGTCCTTCTTAGGTACTTAAGGATGCCCTTAACAGCATTCCAATGTGCCTCTCCTGCGCAGGACTGATATCTGCTTGTCACGCTCAAAGCGTACGCAATGTCAGGCCTAGTGCAGTGGACCGCATATTGTATGCTACCTACGGCGGAGGCATAGAGGATGACCTTCATCCTTTCAAGTTCCTCATCAGTCTGTGGGGACTGTTTCTTGGATAACTTGATCCCATGCCTTATTGGAAGGAATCCTCGTTTGGAGTTGTCCATTCGATATCTCTTTAGGACTTTCTCCATATACGAGTTTTGGGTGAGTCCTAACATCCTTTTAGATCTGTCCCTGACAATCTGGATGCCTAGGATGTAGGAGGCTTCACCCAAGTCCTTCATGGAAAACTGAGTTGACAACCATGCTTTTGTGTTTCCTAACATTCTGACGTCATTACCAATGAGCAGAATGTCATCCACATAAAGCACTAGGAACACTATTGAGCTCCCACTGACCTTCTTGTATACACAAGGGTCGGATTCGTTTTGATGAAGTCATAACCCCGTATTACTTCATCAAATCGAATGTTCCAACTTCGGGAGGCTTGTTTGAGGCCATAGATGGACTTCTGGAGGCGACAGACTTTCTGTTCTTCTCCAGTGACCGTGAAACCCTGCGGCTCATCCATATAGATCTCTTCTTCAATGAAACCGTTGAGGAAGGCCGTTTTCACGTCCATCTGCCATATCTCATAGTCATACCATGCTGCTATGGCGAGCAGAATCCGAATGGACTTAGCCATGGCTACTGGCGAGTAGGTATCCTCAAAATCGACCCCGGTTGTTGAGTGTATCCCTTAGCTACAAGCCTAGCCTTAAAGGTTGTGACTTCTCCATCAACGCCAAGTTTGCGCTTGTAGACCCACTTACAGCCTACTGGCTTAACACCTTTCGGTGGATCTACAAGACTCCAGACTTGGTTCTCGCTCATGGAGTCCATTTCGGCTTTCATGGCCTCAAGCCATCTCCCGGAGTCGATGTCAGACATCGCTTCTCCATAAGTCTTAGGATCGTTATCCAAAAGATCGGTCGCACCTAGAAAGCCATATCTCATTGGAGGTCTGGACTCTCTAGTGGACCTACGGAGAACGGGAACGTCAGTGGTGACTATGGGCGCTGACTGTATCGGAGCCGGTGGTTCAGGAACCAGGGCTGGCTGTTCCTGAGGCTGTCCTTCATGCCTAGCACGTTGGACTTCTCGAGGTTGGTCAGCCCTTCGGCTGTTAATCTGAATCCTCTAAGTGAGGGTTCCGCGGCTTCTTCTGATGGCTGGATTCCATCACTTGATTCCTCAAGGATCAGCTCATCAAGTTGGATATCCTCCGGGAAGCCTTGCTCCAAGAATACTGCATTTCCTGAAACAAACACCTTTTGTTCCAAGGGGTCATAAAAGTAATAACCCGCAGTTTCTTTAGGATATCCAACGAACCTGCATAAGCTAGACCTAGATTCTAACTTATCTCCCACTAACCTCTTGACGTATGCGGGGCTACCCCACACTTTCAAGTAGCTGTAGGATGCAGGCTTGCCGTGCCATATCTCATATGGCGTTTGGGTCAATGTGCTAGTAGGCGCCAAATTCAATAATTTGGCCGCCGTTTCTAGTGCATAGCCCCAAAACGATAAGGGCAATTTGGTAAAACTCATCATGGACCGAACCATGTTCAACAGGGTTCGATTCCTCCTTTCAGAGACACCATTTAACTGCGGTGTTCCTGGAGGTGTCCATTCTGATATTATACCATGTTCTTTTAGATAGTCTAGGAACTCCGTACTAAGGTATTCACCGCCTCGGTCCGACCGAAGGATTTTAATTTTGCAGTTGGTTTGGTTCTCCACTTCAAGTCTGAATTCTTTAAACCTCTCAAGAGCTTCAGACTTGTACCTCATCAGGTAAACATAACCATACCGTGAATGATCATCGGTGAAGGTTATGAAGTAGGAGAACCCACCTCGGGCCTGCGTCCTTAGTGGTCCACATACGTCTGTATGGACCAAGTCCAACAGACCTGTGGCAAGCCTGCTTTGTCCTATAAAGGGCCTCTTGGTCATTTTCCCTCTTAGACAAGACTCACAAGTTGGTAGATCGCTCAAGTTCCCAACCTCTAGGTTCTTTGAGTCTACCAACCTTTTCATCCTATCTTGGGATATGTGACCTAGCCTAGCGTGCCACAAACGTGCTTTCCCGTTATTATCTAATTTTCGTTTGTGTTGTGCATTGAGGACGAAATTCGTTTTGTTGCAAGATATAGAGTCCGTTATGTAATGTACCAAGTAGATGAGCAATTCCACACCTCATCAAATAAAAGCAATTTTTATTGATTCTAAACTCATTACCACTATTGTCCAACAATGGAATGGAAATGATGTTTTTAATCATACTGGGTACAAAATAAACTTGTTCTAAATCTATGCTAATATTATCACTAATCACTAGAGTGGCGGATCCTACTGCTTCTGCCGAGATGGCCTTGCCATTCCCAAGCTTCAGGATCATGTCCCCGCTACCCAGTTTTCTGCTTCTTTTCAACACCTGCAGGTCATTGCAAATGTGAACTCCACAGCCGGTATCTAATACCCAAGAGGCAGAACTAGTGACCATATTAACCTCAATCACATATATACCTTGGTTCGAGAAGAGTTTGGGGCACTCTCTCTTCCAATGCCCTTTCTCACGGCAGTTGATACATATGTCATATGCCTTTGACTGTTGCTTGGAGACAACCTTTCCCTTTCCTTTGCCTTTCCCCTCTTTGGCAATGGGAACACTCTTAGTGTTCGTAGCTGCTTTGACGGCCTTTCCCTTCCCTTTCTTCTTCTTCCAACGTCCGGCACCCTTGCCTTTCGTATTAGAAGTCGGAGCACCTCCAAACAGTACCGAAGGCGTGGACTTCTTAGTCGTTGCCTCGTATTGCACCAACATATTGATCAACTCATGAATGCCCTTCTCAAGTGCGTTCATGTTGTAGTTGACGATAAATTGGTCAAAGGAGGGTGAGAGTGACTGAAGGATCACATCTATGTACGTTTCATTATCGAGACCTGCCTTTAGGTCCTCGAGCTTTTCCACCAGGGTAAGCATTTTAACCCCGTGCTCTTGTACGGAGGATCCTTCTGTCATTTTAGTTCCAAAGAACGCCTTGGTCGCGACATACCTAGTATGCCGGTCCGGGACTGCATAGCAATCCTTTAGGCGAGCCATAATGGAAGGGACATCGTCTAGCCTTTCATACTGCTTCTGAATCTCATTGGTCATCGAAGCAAGTATGATGCTACGGACCTTCCGGTTATCCTTATGCCAAGTCTCGAACGTCTCACGTTCTTCTGGCGTGGATCCTTCCGGTAAGGTCCTAGGGAGAGGCTCGTCCATGACGTAGCCTTGGTTCTCGTAATCTAGGACTATCCTGAGATTTCGCAAACCAGTCGTTGTAGTTTGTTCCATTGAATTTGTTTGTCTCAAGAATGTGGAAAGTGGGTTTTTAGACATTTTAAAATCTACATTTTAGAAAACAGCGCGCGATCAGCAGAAAATAAAAGACGGTGGTTTGATAAAATAATTAAATGCATGGACTTTAGTCATTTAATGCTCCCACTATTTATATGAAAACACGGTACTCTCAAACGTGATTTTCGGGAAATCCTTTCCAAGTGGGCTTGGGATCCACAGCGATTTTTCCCATACCCCGCTTTTACGATTCGCATGGAAAAGATCCTGTGGGAGGTATTCCATACCATTCTCGTTCCACGAGATTCCCAAGATTATTGCCTCACCCTTTCACATGATCCCGAGGACTCCAAGCGAATCATGTTAATTGGGCGTTAGACCCAACCCAATCGACCGAGCCACGGACCCACTGGTACCCCCACGACTCGTGAGACAGGTAGCAGCAGCCCGCTTTTCGTTCATGACATAATGCAGCTTCCTTTTAGTACAATAACGTGCCACGACTCGTGAGACCACGCTATTGACCTAAAGCAGCTTCCTAACTATGCCATGGATTGGAAGGCATGGACAAACTCCTAGAGTTCATGTCCACTTTGTCTAGGGTCTAATATTTTGACATTGGTCCAACCAATGTGAGAGTAAGTAATGACCGAGATCTCAAATAAATATCTACACATACATCCATAATGCGTAAATAAACCATTCATAGCAGTTATACGATAAATAAATAATCCATTCATCCATCATCATAACCACATGCAAAATTAAAGCCTAGCACGCCCCTGTTGGATGATCACGAGCCCGAATCCTATGCGATCCACTGAGCCCGCAGTGGATCTATGGTCAATCTAGGGTTGGTCCTATATTATTACATTAATAGTAATCCAATCATCATGCTGATGGGCCTTGGTCTCCTTTTCTCTTTCTTCACTTCATGGAAAACACCAAGGGGCCTCCCGTCTGGGCTCTCCATGTGGTCCTTCCTTCTTCTCCACCAATTACAAAAAAAGGAAACCTCACTCCTAGTCTACTCTCATTACATATTAAAAATAGAAACCCCAGCGAAAACCCGGGGGAGTACATAAGGAGGGAGGTAGAATGCCTTATTATTCCAAGGCAACTAGAAAGAGAGAAGGAGAAAGCAGTAAAAGAGGCACACAGGCCCCAACAGAAAATAAACCATACATCCGGTCTTAGGGCTCGCGATCATCCATTTCCATCCAACACACATAATCACATGATCCAATCACATAATTACATAATATCAACAACATATGATTTCCAATCATAAATATCAAAAATAATTAATGAATATGTGCACAACGTGTGAAAAATAAAACACAAATATTGGTAATAATATTTTCTTGTTTTAGGAAAACCTTTCCTCATTATTTTAAGTAAAATAACCCCGGGATTCCGAATCCAATTTATTTTACTCCTAAAATAATGTCTTTTAGAAAAATAGGCATAATTGAACCAAAAACGATTTTTCAGAATTAATTCAAAATTAAAACTGAAAATAATTAAAAAAATAAAAGAAAATTACTGCTAGGGTTTTGAAACCCTAGCAGCAGCAGCTGCCGCCGCCGCCGCCGCCGCCGCCGGCTCGCCGGCACGCGCGCAGGCACTGCCTGGCCGGGCGCGCGCGCGCAGGCCCCCTTGCCTGCGTGCGCGCGCGCCTGGCTGGCAGCGCGCTGCGCGGCCTGGCATGCCGGCAGGCCGCCGCGCGCGCAGGCTCCCCTGCCTTGCGCGCGCGCTGGCCTGCTGGCTGTCGGCCGTGCCGTGCGCAGTGCGTGCGCAGACGCGCACTGGGCACGCCTGCCGGGCGCGCGCGCGCAGACTCCTTCGTCTGCGTGCGCGCGCGCCTGGCGGGGCCGCCCAGGGCCCGTCCGCGCGGACTCGCAGGCGCGCGGCCTTGCGCGCGCGCGCGCGCCTGGAGGCGCTGCCCTGCGCGCAGCCTTCCTGCGCGCTGCCCCCGCGCGGCAAAGGCTGGGCGGGCGCGCGCAGGCCTCCCTTGCCTGCGCGAGTCTACCCTGTCGGCAGCGTGCGGCTGCGCGCGGCCAGCCCTCCCAGCTGGCCGGCTGCGTCGTTTCCGTTTTCCGTTCAATCTCTTTGTTCACAACAATGGTGCAGCTTTCCCATAGTCCAAGTGTGTCACGACTTGTGAGACCAGACTTGGGTAGTGCTAGTTTCCACACCACATTGTTGTGGATGGAAGGCTCGGACAGATCAAAATACCATTTTGAACTAAGTCCGTTATGGGCCTAATATTTAATTTGGTCCAACCAAATGAAAGTTTGTTAATGACCGAGACCTCATCACATTAAATGTTTTAGCATGCATAAATATTCAATATTTATAAAGCGTTGAATAAATACGTCGCATGCAATAAAAACATAGCATACCTCTGTTAGGATTATCACAAGCCCAACCTATGCGACCTACTGAGCCCGCAGTGAGTCTATGGTCTGTCTAGGGTGGTCCTACACTATTACATAAGTAATAAACCCATTGTCTTTCCAATGGGCCTTGGGGCTCTTCTTCTTTTACGCCTTGATGTACACCTTGGGCCTCCAACTCCATTGGCTTGTTATAATTACAAAAACAAACCTCACCAAAACTAACTACTCTCATTACAAATGAAGGTAATACA
This sequence comes from Sesamum alatum, assembly GCA_034509735.1. NCBI lineage: Eukaryota > Viridiplantae > Streptophyta > Magnoliopsida > Lamiales > Pedaliaceae > Sesamum > Sesamum alatum. Next base: position 22,039,982 of record JACGWO010000005.1, read on the forward strand.
TGGAAAGAAAATAAACAAGCCCAATTAATCAAGCAATTTTGATCTAAGTAAAAATTCAATAATTCCAACATAAAAATTGCTAAATTAATTCTTTTTCAGAAAATATGTAGAAATCACCAAAAAATCCAATTTTCAGAAAAACATCGAAAACCGGCACAAAACGGCCCAGCCGTTGTGCCTGTTGGCCGGCCGCCCGCACAGGGCTGTGTGCGCACACGCGCGCCTTCTGTGCAGTGCTGGCCCAGTGGCTAGCACCTTTAATGTCTGCGCAAAGCGCGCCGCGCGCCTTTGCGTTGAATCCGCGCACGCGGGTCAAAGCCCAGCGTGAAAGAGAATCCGGTGGATGGTCCCGGGAATTGCGCGAATGCGGAAGCGCGGTAAAAAATAAACATATTAAAATTTAGAAAATAAAAGGCATGCTTTTAATTTAAAGAACACGCTCAAGGGGTGTGCCCTTGAGGTTCCCGGGCGTTCGGTGTATCTCATGATCATAAAACAATTAAATAAATCATGGAGGCCATAGAGTTGAAAAATAAAGAGGGACGAAAATCTTAAACGAGACCTACCCGTTGTCGTTTTCGTCTTCAACTGCTACTCGCGTTGTTCCCCGTTTTGCACCAAGACCTCGTTCTTGAGATCCTCCAAATCGTGACACACGATCCACCCACGTATCTTGCACGTCGTGCTAGCAACGAACAAGTATTATTTTTGGAGTGGACGAATCAATAACTCGTTATCAATTAACGGTATTGGTTCGTCTAAGTTCTTGATGTTCAAAGAACAAAAAGAACTAAGGAAAAATATTTTCTTGCTAGAGAAAGAGAGAGGGGGCGGACGAGAGGTAGGAGAGGAGAGTGTGTGTTGTGTGTGTTTTTTCAAGAATCATCATCTTCTTAAATGTTGGAAGCTAGGGGTTTATATAGAGGAAGAGTTTAATCCTCTTTAAACTCAAACTCTAAGTAACCTAATTTGACTAGGATTTTGACCTAGTCAAAGTCCTAGTCAAACTAGTGTGAATATTTAAATCCTATTAAATATTCCAAAAGGCTAAAAGAATAAATATAATATAATAAATAAATATTACAATTTATTCTAAGCCCATTAAATCAACCCTTTTAATAAATCCTATTTATTAATTTAATTCCCTTTATCAAATAGAAGGAATTAATTTCTCCAAGAAAATATAGGACCCGATTAAATCTAATTTAATCATTCCTTTACTCCAATATTTAATTCTAAATTAAATACTAAGTGTGTGTGTGGATAGTGTGTGACTATTTAAGTTCACCATTCAGCTAGACTTGGTCGGATTCCTAGAATCCGTCCGTTACCATGGGTGGCCGTCTAGCAACGGTCCATGGCACTAGAGACTAGGTGAAATTTTCGGAGATGAACATTTAGGCTCTAACAGTACACTTGTCCTTCTGTCTTCGGTCTCATCACTTAGGGTCTAGGGCACGGAAAATGCAAGTACCCATTTTGGACCTAAGTGTCGGTCTGTCCTCACCAAACGCCGCAAGGGAAACCTTTTCCCTTCTGTTCAGTCACTGTGGCCACAGATTTCAGGGACAAGACACAGAGCATATATGAGACTCAACTGTCAACACCTTTTGACAGGAGACAGATCCTTTCTTGGAAACTACTGTCACTTTGTACACCCGAGCTGCACTAGACATGGCTTATGACTACTCAAGAGTATTTTGGCAATCTCTCACCATATCTAAGATACAGACCTGATGTACAGGTAAACTCAGCAGTTCCTCAAGTCAAAGGACTTGGCCTGTACCGTTGGAACCGGGAATACACGTCATACCTTGCTGACCATACTCAAGGCCCTCCGTAAGACGGTTCCCGCGAGTCACCTCAGTCAGCTGCTTCCTAGCACGCTGACCCACTAACACTGCTTAGACGACCTTCGTCACCCGTCGATGAAATACGACAGCAGATGCTTAGTGCAAGTCTCAAAGGGAATCCCGGTACCCATTTTCGGGATTCCTTGACTTGGAGATTTCCGGACTGATTCGGTGAGACTGATTTCGTGGACCTACCTCCAAGCGTAGTCCCAGTCCCCGAAAACATTACTCAGTCCGTGGGCTTTGTTTGCGTAGTGAACAGAAATGTAAATGCAGATAAGTGAACGTAAACAAAGTATTGCCATATGAATTTTCACTTCTTTATTCATAAATATTTTATCAAATACCAAAGAATTGTCTAAACATAGGTTACATATTCCTGACAAAATTGGCTTACATGGTCAACTATTCTAACACAGCGCGCCGCAAGCGCCCGCCTGCCAGCACACACACTAGCGAGGCACGCCGGCTGGCAGGGGCGACAGCCAACTGCTGCTACTGCTGTCCGTTTTAATATGTTTTTGATTTCTTTTTTTCAGCACATTAATATACATAAAAATATTCTGAAAATAAACATGGAGTTTTTCAAGATCAAATCCATAAAATCGCACGTATAATGTCCATCAAATCCAAACAAATGAACAAGCACATTCATTCATATATTCATACATATATAAACATGCTCATAAAGCCGTAAAAGCAAGTTGTACATGCCAAGCACATACATCTATGCCCCTTACATCGAATCGCACTGATACCATTTGAAGGGAACAAGCGAATCCGCCCGGGAGCGCAAGCGGAAGCGTGAGAGCAGAATTAATCGCATAAATAAAGAAATTATCACAAAATTCCAAGGGATGTACCCTTAGGTGCTCAACCGGGTGTTCGATGTAGGATGTAACAATATTAAAAGCATATATTGTACATAAAGCATAGAGATTAAAGATAAACTACTGTAGCGTAAAACCGAAATTACCTTTGTAGTTTAAACACTTGCACGGCTACTCGCGTTGTTCCTCTCCGTAAATGCTCACCAAGTCCAAACGTATGTAATCTCTAGAGGTAATCCACACCACACCGGAAGAGATTCACGTTTTCCTTGCTAGAAGAAAATGGATCTTGGAGGATTGGGTTTAAGAAAATAGAACACTATTAATTATTATTTTTCTTAAACTTTATTTGTTCTTCCAAATGATCCAAGATCAAATGAAGAACAAAGGCGATGTGTTAGAGAGAGAGAGAGGGCCGAAAATTAGAGAGAGGTATGTAGTGTATTTTTCTTCTTTTTCCTAGAAAAAGATGAATTATGAATTCTCTTTTGCATTGATGAATGTATATACTCATATATATACAAAATTAATGTGATTATTGGAATGTCTCTAGGTTCATCCAAGGATGTCTAGATACATTCCAATCAATCCCACTAATTCATCAATCAAGCCTACCATCTCTTAAGGTATGATTTAATCATACCAAAAGAGAGAGGCTTGATTGGAATTGTTTTGTCGCTTACCAAAAGAGACAAGTTTATTCATCAAGGCCATGTATGGCCGATTTTTACCTCTCCAAGAATGGTAATTTTCGGCCATACCACTTTAGGAAGAAGTCCAACTTCTTCCTATTCCAAGAATGGAATTAATACACCTCTTCGGCCAAAATTTAACGGACCAGGTTTCACTGTAATCCAATTACGATGAACCCAAAAATTAAATCTCATTTAATTCAAGGTCCACTTAAATAATTTCCGTAGATCCATTAATCCAATTGAAAGATCCAATCTTTCGACTCTCTACATTAACCGATAAATCCTATTTACCGATTAAACGTGGGCCGATATAATATTGGCCCGTCCATCCAATGGACAATCCCTTAAGTAATCCAATTACATAATTATCCTCCGAAATTGACTCCAAGTCAATTTCTCCACCTTCTCGGTGATTTGTGTGTCACCTTTTAGGTTCACCCTCAGCTAGACTTGGGCCCGTGTCCAACAGGGGCCTATTACCATGGGTGTCCATCTAGCAACGGTCAACGGCACTAGAGACTAGGTGAATGTTGGCGTGAACATTTAGGTGCTGATTCTGTATGGGTACGGTCCTTCCACCTACCGTCTCCCAGCCTTAGTCTAGGGTATGGAATTGGGCGTCGGTTCCCATCCTTGACTAGGCATTATGCTTAATAGTCGAGACCATGCATGCCTCATTGCATCGACACAGGAAACCATTTTCTGTTCGACCAACCACTGTGGCCACAGGTTTAAGCAGCATGAACGTATCTCCGAGTGCATAAGAGATACCTCTGTCACATACTGACACGGGATGGATCCTCTTCTTGGAACCCACCGTCCTTGCTATACATTCTAACTGCACTGGACAAAGCTTATAATGATCATCTTACAGAATGATCACCTCTAGCCAGATCCAAGATACAGTTATCCTGTGTACGTGACTGCCATGGTTCCTCAAGTCTGCGGACTACTCCCGTACTATTGGAACCGGAGAAATCCAATCATACCGACCAAGCCTCCAAGGCTTTCATATAATGATCCCTCGAGTCAGTTCAGTCGGCTCGACCCCAGTCGACCAAACCACCAAGATCGTGTAGGCATCCCATGTCTGTCGCCGATGAAACATGACACTCATCCAATGAACACAACTCTTGGTGCAAGTCTCTATAGGACTCTCGATGCCCTGTCTCGAGGTCCTCGACTTAGAACGTTTCAGACCCAACTCTTTATCAGTTGGTTTCATGACCACCATCAAATGCGTGGCCCAACTGCATGAGTTGTTAATCTGGTATGTGGGCTTTGTTGTGATATATGTAAAACACCATTTTAACTTATGAAAAATGGGCACAAAAAAGTAGGTACCATTGGTAGTGAACACTCATTTTATTCATTACATAATATTACATTACATCAAGTTGTCAAATAGGTTATAAAATGCCAGACATATTCGTTTTCTGGTCACCTATTCTAACACATCCCGACTAGCCTGACATGCTTTCTCTTCTCAAGTACCACTACGTTCTGGGTGATAGATCGAGATCACGAGCATTAACCTCACCAAGAATCGCTACCTGCCACGCAGATTAGTTGGCGTTTTCTGCGGGAAATTTGAGAAGAGCACTTAAGATTCGAGATGAAAGGACCATTAGGAGGCGAACAAACACTAGGAGAATTTAATAAAGCTTTTTCACAACCTGGAGGGCAAATTCTCTAGATTACAAAGAAAGAGTTACAACGGATGATCAATAAAGCTACTACGAATGCGAATAGAAATGCTATAGTCGAATACGAAAGATGAACCACGACCCCGTGTGCGTATGATTCAAGGAAGAGATAGTTATTCAAGGGAAAGGAGGGGGAAGGTGACCTAAAGAAGGTGACTAGTAAAGGGATGCCTGGGAAAAGCGCCAAAATGAAACTTTTGGATGAAGCATCAAATGAGAAAGAAAGAATCGGAAGGAGAGAGCTCAGAATATCGAGGGCTGAGGTGGAGAACGTAGGTGGCCAAGTAGAGAGACTGGGGTTACATATTAATGAATTGAAGAGAAAAGGGGAGATAGTTGTGCATAATAGAAATTCGCCATTTTCAAACAAAATAATGACTGAGGTCGTTGATCCCAGCCTTTGGATGCCCTACCTACCTAAATGTGATGGAACCAAAGACCCACAAGAGCATATTGCAGGATTTGAACAGGTAATGAACCTATATGGTCAATCTGATTCTATGAACGCAAAAAAAATTGTGACTACCTTGACAGGAAAGGTGCAAGAATGGTTCACCAACCTGCCTACTGGTGCGATCTATTCGTACAGACAATTGATTCACAAATCCGCGTTTCCCTTTGCAAACAAGAAAATAGAAGACGTCGACTACCTAATTGTTCACCATAAGACAAAAGGAAGACAAGTCGCTCAAAAATTTTGTAGGAAGGTTCAATAACGAGAACTCAGAAGTCCAGGATCTCAGAATTGATATAATGATAAGTATCCTTATACATGGGGTGATGAAAGGGCCGTTCGCATCAGTGCTCGCGAGAGACCCACCAAAAGACGTGAAATAGTTGATGAAGATGGCACAAAAATACATAGAAGAGGAAGAGATGAACGCAATGAAAGATGAAGAATGGTATGATAGCGGTCGTGACAGGGGTCGAGGTCGCGAAAGAGGTATGCTAGAAGCAGCTCCTTTGAAAGAGGAAGTGAGATAGTTTTGAAGGTTGAGCAGGAAGAGGAGATCACCTTTAGGAGAAATGACTTGACATCAGAGATGGGGTCACTGAACAACCCAATGGTGATCAAGATAGACATTGCGATTTTTTTGGTGGACAAGGTGTTAGTTGACAATGGTTGCTCTGTGGACATTTTGTTCATGGGAGCATTGAGGAAAATGGATTTAGATGGTGCGTCCTTACAAACAGCACGGAACCCCTTAGTGGGATTTGGGGGAAGTGAGATACCGCCGTTGGGAACAATTGACCTTCCTGCTTCGTTGGGTGATGAGCCAAGAAGGAGAACGTCGAAGGTAAGATTCTTGGTGGTAGACACACCATTTGCATATAACGTAATTTTGGGGAGACTCGGATTGAATCGATTTCAGGCAGTAGTGTGCACCTATCTCCTGAAGATGAAGTTCCCAATAAGACATGGAATAGGCAAGGTGAGGTGCAACCAGGGGGAGGCTAGGAACTGTTACAACCTATTCTTGAAACAGGGTGAGAGTGATGACCTAAAAACCAAAAGAAGGGTAGGGGCTGAGCACCCGGTTGAGGAGATGGACTCTGTAAAGAAGTCCAAGCCCGAGCAGATAGAACCAACAAAAGAATATAGGACGATTGAATTGGTATAAGGAGAAGCAAGTAAAATGACCAGAATTGGATCACGTATGACCTCGAGCTTAGAGACGATGGTGATCGAGTTTCTCAAGTAGAACACAGATATGTTAGCATGGAGCCCATCAGATTTCAAAGCTATCGATCCTGAGGTTATAGTTCATAGACTTTACGTTGATCCACAGGTTAGGCCAGTCAAATAGAAGAAGAGGATGTTTAGGGTCGAGCGGAACAAGATCATCGAAGTGGAGGTAACCAAATTGCTAGAGCTTGGTATGTGCCAGGGCTGCAATACACCGATTGGTTATCAAACGTGGTGATTGTAACAAAGACCTCAGCAAAGTGGCGAATGTGCACGGAAAAGTAGCGAATGTGCATGGATTTCATGGACTTAAACAAAGCGTGCCCTAAGAACCCTAGCTGCTACCTCAAATCGACTTATTGGTAGACTCTACCGTAGGGTGCTTGTTGTTCAGTAGGATGGATGCATACCAGGGATACCACCAGATTTTTATGGCGGAAGAAGCTAGAGATAAGACATCTTTTATAATCGAAAATGGTATTTACTGTTATAATAAAATGTCGTTTGACGTGAAAAATGCAGGCGCTATTTACTAAAGGCTGGTAAACAAAATGTTGAAAGAACTTACAGGCTGCAAGATCTGGAAGGAAAAGACATCCTGTGACCATTGAACATTCATAACTTGAAGAAATTTTATGCATAGGCGTGGCATGCGATCGGGAAGCTAGATGGTCTGTGAAAGACCACTTTTGTGCTAAGTCTCAAGATGCTTTTGGGTGCCATGAAATCAAGAAGCAGATGGTCTGTGAAAGACCACTTTTGTGCTAAATTTTTGAGACGCTTTTGGAAGACACGCGATCAGAACGCAGATGGTCTGGACAAGACCACTTTTTGTGCTAAATCTCAAGACGCTTGTGGGTGACATGCGACCAAAAAATAGATGGTCTATGAAAGATCACTTTTGGGCTAAGTTTTTGGATGCTTATGAAAAGCCATGTAAACAATCTGTAAAAGATCTAGAATAGTAGGATCTGAAAAAGATCCCTTTTGAGATTAGCTCAAATGTTGAAAGTTTACCAAGTGTAAGGATCTGTGAAAGATCATTTAAATACAATCGGGCTACTTAATTTCATGTGCACAGTCATTTACTCCTGTGGGTTACGTGACATCATCAAAACGATCTCAAAAAGATCAAAAAGATCACCTCAAAACGATCTGAAAAAGATCATCACAAGTGATCTGTGAAAGATCACCTCAAAACGATTAAAAAAGATCGTCTCAAGTGATATGTGGAAGATCACCTCGAAATGATTTGAAAAAGATCATCTCAAAACGATCTAGAAAAGATCACCTCAAAACGATCTGAAAAAGATCGTTTCAAGTGATCTGTTATATATTACCTCAAAACGATCTGAAAAAGATCATCTCAAAACAATCTTAAAAAGATCGTCTCAAATGATTTGTGAAAGATCACCCCAAGTGATTTGAAAAAGATCACCCAAAGTGATCTGTGGAAAATCACCTAAAAACGATTGGAAATAGATCGTCTCAAATGATCTGTGAAAGATCACCTCAAAACGATCTGACAAAGATCATCTCAAGTGATCTGTGAAAGATTTGAAAAAGATCGTCCCAAATGATCTGTAAAAGAGCAAGGTCACGATATTATCGGAAAGGGATTTCTCCAACAAGGTCGCATACCTCCCACGAGGTTGCGTTATTATCTGAAAAAAGATTTACCTTCAAGAAGGTCGCGTATCTCTTGTGAGGTCGCGTTATTATCTGAAAAAAAAAATATGTTCAAGGTTGCATACCTCCCGCGAGGTCGCGTTATTATCTGAAAAAGATTTATCTTCAAGGCAGCATACCTCTTGCGAGGTCGCGTTATTATCTGAAAATGATTTATCTTCAAGAAGGTCGCGTACCTCCCGTGAGGTCGCGTTATTATCTGAGAATGATTTTCCCAAGTTAAGCTCAACTCCAAAAGGTCGAGGTAGAATAAATACGAAAAAAAAAATCGAGTTAAACTCCGCTATGAGAAGTCAAGGTAGAAGGTTTTGGCAAAATGGGCAAATGGCTTCCCAAGTTATCAGAAATGGAAAGATTATCATAATAGCAAGAAGACGGGACTAATCACATGATGCCTGTTGAACTTCTTCCAGTGCAATACCTTGCACTAGAAGAAGTGGGGGACTAGTGATAGGGGTTGTACCCCATATATATGAAAAAGACATAAATAACCCTGAAAATGTGCTAAATTTACATATGAGCCTTAGGATCCGCACACAAGATAGTCGGTTCGCTACCCCCGACCCGACCTGGACTCACGATCCAGATCAAGACCCGCCCCGAAAGACCCAAAATCTAGACCCTTTGTTGTTTGACAGCATAAGTCTTGAGATGAAGCCACGTGGACGAAGCAACTACATACGTTTGGCCCTATAAACACATCTATCCTACTGTATTTATGGTGAGACTTATTGATTGCATTCGATCTACTACTTTACTTAGATCACACTTTTACCATCTCGGACTTGAGCTGACTTAGGCATGGGAGGGTTTTCACCGAGGACCATCCCGGCTAGCCTGACGTGCTTTCTCTTCTCAGGTACCACTACGTTATGGGTGATAGATTGAGATCGCGAGCATTAACCTGACAAAAAATTGCTACCTACCACCCGGATCAATATATATGTATTTTTTAGGATGAAAAATAAGGCGTATTCGCATAAAAAGTGGTCGTTACACACAACCAGCCTTATGGGGTCTCTTGTTTGTTTCTTGTTCCACAACAGGATCATATAAGATGTTTTTAGAGCTTGAAGATGTTAGATCTTATTTTTAAAATAAGCCTGTAAAGTATTTGGATAAAATAAAATTTGAGAGCTTGTAAACTGTTAGTATATGAAAATTTAATTTAAAAGAATTCGTTAAAATCTTAGAATAAGTTAACAACTCCTTAATTTTATTTTATTTTTTTCAGAGAGCTACCTATAAGCTTCTAATATTTTATTTTTAGAGCTTATAAACTCTTCTCCTAAAAATATACCAATTACCAAATACTCTGTATCATCTTATACTCTCTTAAACATCTTATAAGATATTTTAAAGAGTTTACAATCTCACCCAAATACCATCTTAATTGCTCTTAACTAATACACAATTTACAGATACACTTCAATCCTAAATATTACAAGAAAATTGCAGTTTCGATTCCAAAATATAGGATGATTTGGAATATTAGTCACATACTTTTTGAAATAGCCAACATTAATCCCACACATTAAAAAAAATATTGCAAAGTTAGTCCTACTGTTGTAATATTAATCTGACACATTAGGTAAACGTTGCAAAATTAGTTCCACAATTTATATAAACGTTGCAAAATTAGTCCACAAGTTAGTCCTAGATGTTGTAAAGTTAGTCCCAAGCATTCCACATGTTAAAAAAACCGTTGCAAATTTAGTCTCAAATGTTGCAAAGTTAGTCCCAAACATTACAATTTTTTTACGATGGAACTAACTTTGCAACGTTTTTTTCGTTTTTTTAAAATATGAGACTAATATTAAAAATCACACTATACTTTGTAACCAAAATTACAATTTTCTCTGCATTTGCCTGGTTTGAAACTATATCTCAAACACAGATGCACCACTTCAAAGAACCATGCACGCTGAGTTATCACGTTGTAAAGCTTAATTACATGCATCCAAATAGATACAAATTATATTAGTCAGCTCAATTATGACATCAAAATATAGAATAAAGAAGCGAAGGAATAAAGTGGTGATGATCTTGTTCTTGTAGTGGATACTAACATGCTCATCAAGTCATACCTTTCTTGATCCAACTTGCAACTTTAATTTCTTCGCAACCAAGATTTGAATGTGTGCTCTGGGCTTCTCTCTCTCTTTCTCTCTCCATAAATATATATATATATATGCCCATTACAGTGCTATCTCTGTCTGTTTAAGAGAATTTTGCAAGAATTTTCTTAATTATGGATACTTCATCGGATTCTTACAACGGTTTTTTGCCACCAGCGAGGCTGTTTGGCAGACAAAGGCCAGTGCATGCAGTTCTCGGAGGAGGAAAAGGTAATACTTACACTACTTTTTTCTGTTTGGATCCGCAGCGACCCCCATCCCCCTGTAATCGAACTCAGGTTTTACGGAAAATTTTTGTTCGCATCAAGTTTGGTGGAACCAAATCAATCACAGAGCGATTATGAAATACTTGCTACGTGGTTGTCACTTTTCCTAAACTGTACACCAATTACAGCACAAGTGTATTATACATGTAATATAATTAGTTCAGATTTGGCCGAAGTGAGTCCGAGCAAGAATTTTCCTTGGTTTCACCACCCCCACACCTCTTATAATAATAATAAAAAAAAATCATTTTTCCTTAGTCAATTGATAGGTTGCTTTAAATCGTTACTAGCAATCTGCGCATACGCGATGCGTGAGCAAATAAAAAAAATAATAAAAATTTTAAGATATATTAATCAGTGTGTTTAAATTACGTACTTTAGTCAATTTTAGTACGTATATGATTTATTTTACATCGAATTTTAGTATATCATTAATCATATATTTGTTAATTGTCTAATCTAAAATATTTTATAAAATTAATGATAAAAATATTAAGATATATTATTGATGTAAAGAGTGTTCGGGGAGTTTGTTTTAAGCATTTTTGTTAGCTTTTTACTTAAAAGAAAAAGAAATTGAAAAGAGTTTTATTTTTTTCCACCACTTAAATTAAATTGATTAAAGGTAAAAGTTATAATTCGATCAATTTTTGCAATTTATTAATAAAATTGTAATATTAAGATTTTTCCCTAACACTTTAACTTAGACATTTTTTTTTTCGATTTTCCCTTTTTATTATCAGAGTCTCCAACTTTTACTATAACTATAATAACTACAATTTTCTATACAATTTTTTTTCCATCACAATAACAAAAATTATTTTAAATACCTCAATAGTAATCGACAATTAAAAGTAATCAACTATCACTCCTCAATTTAACGGTGAACCGCAATAAAGTAAATACAAGCTCGTCATCAGATTTGAACACAAGAACTCGTAATATTGCAGCCTCAGTTTTGCCCATTAAGTTAGAATGCACTAAGCAAGCTATGAATTTATTTATTTTTTTCGAACTAATGTATACTCGTTTAAGACAATAATAAAATTGAAGGTAAATTTCACTAAAAGAAATATAATATTTTATTATGGATAGTCATAGTTAAAAATAAATAGTTGTAGCAAAAAGATAATGACCAAGGCCACGCGATAGTTGTTGGTCGTGGTTTTTGCGGGTGTAGCTAATAAATACACTTATCATGGCTAATATTCATATGGAAAACATTTGACATAGCTCATAGCCATGGCAAAAATAATTTTCATAATGGATGAATTAACTTTTTGCATTGTATTATATTTAACCGTGATTAATAATAATTATGTATCACGACTATAATTCAAAACCAATAAAATTGTAAGCAATAGTAATTTTCTTTCTAACGGTTGTGCCCTCTGTACCCCATGTAACACTTATTCCCTTAAATTTTAGAAATTATCACTTTAAAGAAATTTACATTTATTCACGTGTTTTAATATTTTAGTTCTTTGGCGTCCATCTTTCTTATAACCTAAATTCTTAGGTTAAAACCTCTCATTGAGTTAAAAAAAAAGTTTAATAGAATCTATTAATATAAAACTAAGATCAGTTTTTTTCGTAGCTACAAATATAAGCTACATTTATTAATCCAATAAGTCTATTTGGTTTTATAATAAAAGAATTTTCATATCAGAAATTAATAAATTGACATTTTAGTACTCTAATAAAATTTTATTAGAATATATGACCAAAAAAACAGAAAGAAGATCAGTTATGACATTTTGTAAATTTGGATATAATTAGTCAGTTTTAACACAAAAGCAAGCCTGATATTTATTATGAATCCTTATTCCTATTTCCCCTATTGGTTTCTTGAATAACTTTTTTTTTTTTAATATGAAAATAACATTTCCAACGATTTTCTCACTTCAGACAGTTGTGTGACAACTCCCACTAATTTTCAATCAATAATTTTTTTTTTCTTAATATAAATTAACATATATCTTTACTCTTTTTTAATTCTAATATAAGATTTTCTTGACGAGTTGAACCAAATATTTAAACATTGGACAGAAAGAAAGTATATAATATAAATAAAATATATTTATAATATTATTAAATGAAAAGTTGAAGTATATAATATAAATAAAATATGTTCATAAATATTATGAAATCAGCCGTTTTGGCTGTTTTGGCGTTTGGGAATTAATAAATCCGTTTTTCCTTAAAAAAAAAAAAGAAAAAAGTTTTTATAGTAACTACTTGAATACTCTAAACCCTTAACTATATCTATTCTTCCTTTTTTTTTTTTTTTTTAGGGCATATCTATTCTTCCCAAAACAACCACTTTTAAGTAATTAATTTTATCATTAATTTATTCGAATATATTTAAAGTTGATTCATTTTATTATTTTTGATCAATTACTCATTTTATCTTTTTTTACCATTAAACTAAATAAGTATAACAAAAATTTAAATCAAGCAAACGCATCAGGTATACGTCGACCGCCAGTATATACAAACACTAGAAAAAATTAATATTTAACATTGGCTAATAGTCATAGTTAATAATAAATAGTCGTAGTAAATAGTCATTCACGATGGCCACGCAACGGCCATTCGCTGTGATTTTTGCGATTGTGGCTAAAACATTTGTTATCGTTAAAAGTCATGACAAAAATATTTGTTATGATTCGTAGCCACGACAAAAATAGCTTCCATGGTGAATAATCTAGATTTTTGCAATAATTTTTATTTAACTATGATTGATCATTATTATTTACTATAGTTTTAGTCCATAGCAAACAAAATTGTAGTCAAAATAACTTTTCTTCTAGTGATATGTGTATGTGGCATGCGAATTTTCTACAACACTTTTATGTTACTCATTAACGTGACACTAGTGATTGATTTACATGTGTTCTTTTTTGAATTAAAAAGTACAATTAAATTGAATTATAACTTAAAAATGAAACTATACACAATACACGTGAATATTTCTTCAATGTCTGATAGAAAATTCTTTGCCGTATGTGTGTGTTTACACATGCTTTTCTAGTATGTTTTGTTGACTGACTTTATTTATGATGAGTTGAGTTAACAGTGGCTGATGTGCTGTTGTGGAGGGACGCAAGAGCTTCGGGTGCAATTTTAATAGGGATCGCAGCAATTTGGTTTCTTTTCGAAGTGGCAGAGTACACCTTGGTGGCTCTTCTCTGTCACCTCTTCATCACTGCAATGCTCATCCTCTTCATTTGGTCCTCCGCAGCTCAATTTTTCAAATGGTACGTTCAATAGGTTGGGACAAAAATTTTACTTGGATCAGGTTTGATCGAACCAAATCAATCACAAATCAAGTGTAATATATTTGTTATGTGATTGGTCACTTTTTCTGAACTGTACACCAATCATACAGTAAATGTATTACACTTACCATATAAGTGATTCAGGTCCGGCCAAATCTAATTTGAATTAGAATTTCCTATAGGTTCAAATTGGGGAAATAGCATTTTTATTGCATAACTTAGGGCATTTCCACTTTCGGTTCCACTGTTTACGGGATTCTCACTTTTGGTCCTGTAACTTTCAAAAAGTAGCACTTTCGGTCCCGTGGCACTTTTCGTTAGGTATTTAACGGAAAGTGCCACGTGGCCATTAAGTGCATGAGACCAAAAGTGTTACTTTATGAAAGTTATGGGACTAAAAGTGAAAATTTCATAACATATGGGACCGAAAGTGAGAATCCCATAACATATGGGATCAAAAATGCTACTTTTTAAAAGTTACGGGCCAAAACTGAAAATCCCATAATCAATGGGATCAAAAGTGGAAAAACTCTAAATTACAAGACGAAAAATATTATTTTCCCGATTCAAATACTCAAATGACTTCAATATGAGATGTATGTCCTGTGTGAAAATATTATTAGGTGATAATTTATAAATAATAATAGATTAAAGGCAATCGCCTTCCGTACAAAAATTTTAATAGGCAAAAACTCTCCCTAAACAAAATAAATTAGAGCAACCGGCATCCCTAAACTTTTTTAAGAAAAGGGGCAATTTGCTTTCGCATGCGCCTCACCGTGCATAACTGGTAACGCTAAAAGAAAATTTATTATTAGTTATAATTTTATTGGCTAAGATTAAAATTATAGTAAATAATATTATTAATAATGATTAAACAGAAATCGTTCCAAAAACTTAAACTATCCATCATGAAGATAATTTTTGTCATAGTTATGTGCCTTAACAAATGTTTTTGCCATAACAAATGTTCTAGCCACACTCACAAAAATCACGACCAACAACCGTTACGTGAGCGTGGTGAATGACTATTTACTACGATTTATTTTTAACCATGACAATTAGTTATTGTTATATATTAAATTTCTTTTAGTGTAATTGGTTTTTAACATGTGTAATGTTTGCTTTGCCCATGCTTAATAATGGAAATTAAGACATATATGTTGAATTATCTTCCTCATTCATGGCCTAACAGTCAGTTCTGATATATATTTAAGGGTAATTTTGTTCTAATAACAAGTTGTCAAGATAAAAATGAATAGGGAAACAATGATTTTCTATTTAAAAGTTTAGAGGGGCGATTGCTCTATTTTTTTTTTTCGAGGGTTTTTCTGGTTATTTATCATTCCACAGAGGGGTAAAGATGCTATTAATACTAAATTAGTTGGAAACACACACTTAATGCGTGTGCCCATACAACATTTATAGTTTTATCATAATGGAATTGTGTAAAATAAAATAGGGAGAATAAATAAAAAAAATTCATATATAAGGAAAAATATGGATGAGTGGGATAGTAAGTGGGGGAGAACCGGAGTAGTTACTTGAACATGGAAAATGGAAAAACAAAATAAATAAATAAACTTTAGGAAAAACATATAAAAAAAATAGAGACACCAAAACGACCCTCTCCCTTAATATATAACTAGTTGGGAAAGCACACTCGGTGTTGTGTGCAAATACAATAATATTTTTATTAAATTAATAATTTATAATCAAATAGAATTGAGTAAAATAAAATAGAGCGAATAAATGGATAAAACAAAATTCATATATAAAGAAAAATATAGATGAGCGGGACAATAAGTAGGGAAAAGTAGTTACTTTCAACATGAAAAGTAGAAAAATAAAATAAATAAATAAATTTTAAAATTGAAATAAAATTGACAAATCAAAAATTGGGAGATACCAAATTGGTGTTCTCTCTTAATAATAAGATATAGATAAAAAAGATTCATATATACATAAAGAAAAATATAGATGAGTGAGATAATAAGTGGGGAAAAATAGCTACTTCAACATAAACAGTAGAAAAACAAAATAAATAATTAAATCTTAAAATAAAAATAAAATTGATAGTTTAAAATTGAGAGACATCAAATTGGTGTTGTCCCTTAATAATAGGTATAGATATAAATAATTGAAAAAGAAAATGACAATGTGACTCTCTGGACTTAAAAAAAATAAAATTTACAATGCGACCTCCCGACATTGTTTAAGAAATTTTTGTATCTATTATTAATATATTTATGAAAGATAAAATGTAATTAGTGTGAATCAAAATGTTGATTTTACTGAAATCAGAATTTAACTTAGAAGATTTATTTCTTCATTTCAGGAATGCTCCCAATATTCCGAAAATAATCTTAGAAGATTCCACTTCGAGAGAGGTTGCTTCAATCTTCCACAGAAACTTCAACCACTTATTGTCAAAGTTCTTGTATGTGGCAAGTGGTTATGATCCAAGACTCTTTTTACTGGTAACACAGTGTCAACTTGATTAATAGGTTTTATAAAGGGAAATTGTAGTTTTCGTCCTGTAATTTATGGTTTATATACTTTTAATCTCATTGCTGATAGGATTCATAAAAATGGTCGAATAATTTTAAAATATTCTTCATCCCAGTCCTCCTACCAACTTCTATTATAAAATTGACGGAAAAAAAAAACTATGCAAGCCATATAACCGTTGTCTTGCATGTACTTTTTTCCAATCAATTTTTTAACAATAGTTGACAGGAGGAATGATAATGAGATTATTCGTAAGTTAGTAACTACTTTCGAGAATAACATAAATAATAGGATTGATAATGCAATGAGATTAAGTTTTGAGATGAAAAAAAATGCAATTTTCCCATTTTATAAAACTAAAACAATTTTTGAAGTTGCACAAATTTGCATATAATATTTTGTTTCTTTTTGGGTGTGTTTTGCTTTTACAGACAATTGTTGGTTTTTGGATCACTTCAATTATTGGAAGCTACATCAGTAGCTTGAATCTTCTGTTTTTAGGTAAGTAAAATTGATACTTGTTTCTTGCACAGATGCATATTCAGAGGGTACCTCCTATCACTAAAAAAAGAAAAAATTAACTTTTCACTAAATTATAAATGACCAGTAAAAAATCATAATAAATCAATATAAAAACTTAAATTTTTATCACGATTAATCAGTATTTGCTATAGTTTTTAATCATAGCCAAAATATTTGTTATGATTTTGGCCATGACTAATATTTTGATCACACTTGCAAAAACAACGACTAATGACCGTTGTCAAGCCATGATTAATTTATATTTGCCATGATTTTTTTTATAATAGTAATTAACTATAATAAAAATTCATATTTTTTCTAGTGCATAAAAGTATTAATACCAAAATAATAGATAAAAATAAAAAGATAATGCCTTACGCTAGATTTTTCGGAAAGAAACTTACTGTCTCCCGACGATCATGCTGTCCCCTTTTTATTTGGTTAAGAGGAATTATTCCATTGTATTGGATAACTGAACTGATTTTCAAAAATGAGATATAAAACTGGCAATGATGATTATTATTTTTGATAATGCCTAATTATTGTGGTTAAAAGTAAAGAGTGTAATAAATATTAATTAATTATGATTTTATAACGATTATTAGTCATTGCTTATACAAGCGAGATCACAATATTAACCACATTTAAAAATTATAGCAAATATTTTGATTATAAGTAAAAACTATAACAAATGTTCATCAACTATGGTCAAAATTTAATTATTTTATAATGATTTTATTTGATGGTGATTGATAGTCTTGATTTGTCATAATTTTTAAGTTGTGGCCGTTACAACATGGATACTAATCCATTTTTTTTGTTGGATCATGAACATGTACACCAGAAGTCATATGAGTCCATTAATTGTTATTACAACTATTAAATAACTAATATTAAATACTATAATAATACAATAAAAAATATAAACGTTTGTTACGATTCATTAGTATGGTAAAAATAAAAAAGTATGAGAAATATTGATTAACCACAATTGCGTAATGAATATTAACTGTTATTTTTACAAACAAAGTCAAAATATTAATCATGACTAAAATCATGACAAATGTTGATTAATCGTACGTGATCAAATATAAGTTTTTCATTTAGAATTATACACGAAAGACTCCTCATCTCATAGAGGTCTCTAAAGAATTTTGGAGAAACGTCAACGGGCATTGATTTTATTTTAGCATGATAGGTAATATTGATTTACCATAATATTTAAAGCAATCATCGACAATATAGGAAATAATTTATCTTCTAGCGTCCACGTAACCGTTAGGTTTAAATATGAGAAGAAAGAATGCTATAATCAAAAGAAAAAAATTATGGTAAATACAAGTTAACTATGACTTTGCAACGGTCATCAGTCATTGTTTCTACAAGTGTGGCAAAAAAAATTAGTCATGATCAAAATTATTGCAAATGTTTTGGTTATGACTAAACACCATGGGCAAATATTGATTAATCGTAATAAATATTTAAAATTTTACTTTGATTTTATTTAATTATGGTTAATAATTTGATTTACCATGTATGAAAATTCAAATTTTCTTTTTGGTAGTGTCTTACAGACAGGTACACTGACATGAGATATCTTTGTTTTTTGCAACATAGGCTTTGTCTGCTTGGAAACTCTTCCATTCCTATACGAGAAATACGAGGACGAAGTTGACAGTCTTGCCTATAATGTAAACAGGCAGATGAAGAAAATGTATAAGAAGTTTGAGACTCAAGTTTTAGCCAAAATTCCAAAGGGACCAGCGAAAGGCAAAAACCACTGAAAACTTCGATATTGTTCATAAATCTGTTGGGTGCAATTGTGAGTTAAAGGACCAGCCTCTAATGTGAAAGTAAAGTGTGGATTTTATTAAATTGAGTAAATTACATTCATATTTCTTGAGATTGTGTTTAATTATACAAATATGTTTGTTTTTTATAAAATTATAGGTACATGCACTCTTTGAAGGGGTGTTAGTTTGTAATGTACCTCAGAGGGCGTTTATGAAAAATTTTACCATTGAATAGGAGATATTTGTAATTATAACTACAACATTAAGTAATGTACTTGTAATTTGCAAAGGGCAATAAACGTTTGTGTAATTAAACGTAAATACAAGAGTTGTTAATGTAATGTATCCATCTAAATAAAGTTAAATATTGATACGTGCATTTCGGTATACAGTATTCTATTTCGGGAAAAATACAAGCAACCTCCTTATGATATTACAAATAAGCAAGCTAACCCCTATGAAAATAAAATAATAATTTACCTCCCTATGTTTTTTTTACAATGAATCTATTTACCTCCCCATATTTTTTTAGAATGAATCAATTTACCTCCCCATATTTTTTAAAATGGGCAATTTACTTCTATCTAGGGAGGTAAATTACTATTTTTTTATATAAAGGAGTAATTTGCTCATTTGCAATATTACAGGGAGGTAAATTGCATTAAACCCATTATCTTTCAGTATCACATTAGATCAGCAAATCAAAGAAATTGAAAAAAAGAAAAAATAATAAGGGAGATATTATCGGGTGCCCAAGCACAAAGATTCCTTTTCTTGACGAAATATAAGAATAAGGGTTAATTACACTGACCTCCCTACTACTATAGGAATACACAAATTTCCTACTCTTACTATGAAAATTACATAAACATCCCTTTCAAATATATCCACCTTACAAATTGGCCCTTCCATTAGTCAAATTCATGGATTTTGTTGATGTCATAAAAAAATTTGGTCTAAACTTCCAATAATACCCTCAACCTGAATAACTCTATATTCTATCACTTAAATACCTCTTAGGGGTAATTTTTTATTATTAAAGTTAAAAAGGGTGTATACTTGTAACATTTAGTATATTATTTTATAATAATTTTTTAATCGCATATTGTGTATGTATAGATTGTGACATTAATTTCTATTCCTAACAATCATCAAAGCTTACAAAATTTTGTTGAAATTATATTATTTTATAGAAAAGTAAAGCTTGTATTTTTTAAGAAAGATACTTGAAAATATTTTGGTCCACTTCTATTTTCAAGATTATTGAATTATTTTCAATTTTATAAATGAGGGAAAACGGTCATTTAAGCACATATCGTTAAATTTGACTAACACACGTTAGCCAGAGGGAGCAATTTGTAAATTTAATAGTAAGAGGGGGGAATTTGTATATTCATCTGATAGCAAGGGAGGTCAGTGTAATTAACCCTAAGAATAAAGATTCTTTTTTCTTTTTAGAAAACGCGATCATTTTTTTTTAGGTAAAGGTAAATTGCATTAATATAAAAAAAGGGGAGGGAGGGAGGGGGGGGGGGGGTACAACTGGACCAAGGCACCAGCCCAGGCTCCAACATAACAACCAGCGTTCAACTAAATATACAATCAAAACAACGCAACAACAAAACAAGAACAAGACACAAGAAGCTGAAACCAGATCTGAGAGCCCCAACCAAAATAAATGATCAATGAGCAGCAGGAGGGAGGGGGGGGTCGCATAGGAGGTATCCGAGGGTCAAGAATGTCATGTGGATCGTCAAGGTTAGCATCAGGGGAATCAGCAAGCTCCTGGAAAGAGTTGTGGGCAACAATCACTTTGCCTTTGTCGAGGGCAACAAACGCACTTCCAATGCCAGAGGAAGATAGTGGCGAAGCAAGGCGGACTTGAGATGGAGGAGTAGGAAGCAGGGGCGATCGTGTTCTAGACAATGAGCCAGCAACGGGGGTCGGTGCAGGAGGAGGGGCGCGGTTGCATGGGGCATTGGCCTGGCGAGCTTTTGGTTTAGGCACAAATACCACAACGGGGGGTTGTGTCGGCCTGATAGAGGATGGGCATGATGCTGAGGAGTGCCCAAGGGACTGATAAGAATGGCATTTGGAGGGGATCCATTCATACTCAACATCAATTCGGCAAGGAGTTTCAACACCATCCACTGAGGGGATAATAACAACAAAATGGCGTGGGAGGGTGGAATCATAGTCAAGCATAACGCATACACGAGCAAAGTCCAGCCTCGTGCATGCTTTCGTGAAGCCGTCTGAGTAGAGAGGACGACCAATGCCACTAGCCACAGTGCTAAGGCCATCCCCAGTCCAGAACTCAACCGGAAGGTGGTGGAGTCGAATCCAAATCGGGACCTGGGTATGCTTCTGCTTGCGGAGTGCCAATATGGGAACGCAATGCTGGAGAGATAGGCTGACCTTGGAAGAGCCAAGGACCGCCTTCAAGCACCTCATCCACGGCGGAGGATGTCTCAAAGGTGAAGAAGAAGAAACCATTTTTCGTAGCAATAACATCTTTAACCAATGGCCAAGAAGAGTGAACGTAGTCTTTGAGCAGATGATAAGCTGTTTACGGCCTAAGAAGTATCCAACTGCTGTTAGCCCATCATTTAGAACCTTCTGAAATCATGGTTAACGACGGTCGAACCACCACTTCGCCATTTTGGCAAACCGGAGCAATGTAGCGAAGTGTTTTACGGGCGGAATTTTCAAACGATGCAGCAAAATAGTCCGTAGAAGGGGCCGACGGCAATGAAGGCCGAAGGGGACTGAAGGACAAGCGGATCCGCCCGGGAGCGCGAGCGGAAGCGAGAAAAGCGAGAAATTGCGTAAATTTAAATCAAATTCAAAATATGCGAATCCCAAGGGGTGTACCCTTGGGTGCTCAACCGGGCGTTCGATGTAGGATGTGTAAATATTAAAACATATATTTAAACACATAGGGCATAGATATAAAAATGAAATCAATCAAAGCGTAATAAACCGTTACCTTTGATTGTTTAGGATATGCTCCCGGCTACTAGCGTTGTTCCTTCTCCGGAATGCTCACGAAATCCAAACGTATGGATTATCCAAAGGTGATCCACACCACACCGGAAGAAACACACATTTTTCTTGCTAGAAAAAAACGGGTTTAGGAAGGAATCGGTTTAAGAGAAGAACACTATGAATTAGTGTTTTCTTAAACTTACTTTGTTCTTCTTCTTGATTCAAAATCAAGTGAAGAACACAAGTGTAAGAGTGGGAGGGAGCACGAAATTTTGAGAGAGAGGAGAGGATTTTTGTCTTCTCTTTTTCCTAGAAAAAGATGAATAATGAATCACTTATGCTAGGTGTTGTATATTCTAATATATATACATAATTAATGTGATTATTGGAATGTGTCTAGGTTCATCCAAGGATGTCTAGATTCATTCCAATCAATCACCATCAATTCTTCAATCAAGCCTACCAAAATTTATGGTATGATCAAATCATACCAAAAGGGAAGAGCTTGATTGGAGTTGATTTGTCTCTTTCCAAAAGAGACAAGTCAACATACCACCTAGCATGCAACATGGCTGATTTTGCTTCCTCCAAGGGAGCATGTCGGCTATGTTTAATTAAGGGAAGAAGTCCAACTTCTTCCTATTCCAAATTAGGAATTATTTCTCCTCTCGGGTATAATTTAACGGACTGGGTTTTATCGTAATCCAATTACGACGAACCCAATATTAAATCCAATTTAATGTCCACTTAAATTATTTCCGTTGATCTTTTAATCTAATTAAAAGATCCGACGTCTCAACATCTCAACTTTCCATATTTAATCGAAAATCCAATTTACCGATTAAATGAAAGCCCGATACAATATCGGCCCGTCCATCCAATGGACTTTCCCTTAAGTAATTCAATTACTTATTTTATCCTTCGAGATTGACTCCAAGTCGATCTCTCAACCTCCCGGTGATTTGTGTGTGACCCTTTAGGTTCACCCTCAGCTAGACTTGGGCCCGTGTCCCACAAGGGCCCGTTACCATGGGTGGCCGTCTAGCAACGGTCCATGGCACTAGAGATTAGGTGAATTGGCGTGAACATTTAGGAGCCGATTCCGTACGGGTACGATCCTTTCATCTACCATCTCCCGGCCTTAGTCTAGGGTATGGAATTAGGCGTCGGTTCCCATCCTTGACTAGGCATCTATGCTTAATACTCGAGACCACGTATGCTTCATTGTGTCGACACAGGAAACCATTCCCTGTTCGACCAACCACTGTGGCCACAGCTTCAAACAGCATGAACGTGTCTCCGAGTCCATAGGAGATACCTCTGTCACATACTGACAGGGGACGGATCCTCTTCTTGGAATCCACCGTCCTCGCTACACATTCTGACTGTACTAGACAAGGCTTATGATAATCATCTTACAGAATGATTACCTCTCGCCAGATCCAAGATACAGCCGTCCTGTGCATGCGACTGCCATGATCCCTCAAGTCTGAGGATTACTCCCGTACTATCGGAACCGGGGAAAACCAATCATACCGACCAAGCCTCCAAGGCTTCCATATGATGATCCCCGCGAGTCAGTCCAGTCGGCTCGACCCCAGTCGACCAACCCATCAAGATCGTGTAGGCGTCCCACGCCTGTCGCCGATGAAACACGGCACTCATCCAATGAACACGACTCTTGACGCAAGTCTCAATAGGACTCTCGATGCCCTGTCTCGAGGTCCTCGACTTGGAACGTTTCAGACCCAACTCTTAATCAGTTGGTTTCATGACCACCATCCAATGCGTGGCCCAACTGCACGAGTTGTTATCCATGGTCTGTGGGCTTTGTTGCGATATAAGTTAAACACCATTTTAACAAATGTAAGATGAGCGCAACAAAGAAGGTACCATTGGTGACGAATACTCATCTTATTCATCACATAATAATATTACATTTACATCAAGTTGTCGGATAGGTTACAAATTGCCAAACCTATTGGCTTTCTGGTGACCTATTCCAACAGGGACAACACAAAAAAAGAAACCCGATGGCCTTGGTGAGCGGCCGATGGAACAGATGGAGCTAATTCAATACCAGCGGCTTTACTTACCTTTGCAAAAGGGCAGCCATGGGAGACGACGGGACACCAAAACCATCAGCCATTAGAGGTGGCGGCGCACCCCTAGGAGAAGAAGAGGCGCGACCAGCGATTGGAGAAGGTGAAGGATCACCCACAAATGAGCAAGGTGGTAGCGTAATTGGTGGTGAAGGCGATGGCGCCCCGGAATGCGAAGAGTCTGTAGCTGAAAATGGCTTATTGATAGCAGCCAAAGAAATGAAGAGTCAAGTGGCGGAACACAAGGTGAAGGGAGACCAAAAGACATTGCCTGCGGTGGAACACAAGGTGTAGAAGACCAAGAGACATTATCGGCGACGGATCTTTGAGGATAACTCGACGAACACGGCGGGGAGCATTGGGAAAAGAAGTGAGGACGTGCTGCGATGAGGATCTCCATCGATAGCTTGGGAGGTGAGGTCGAGTATTTCAGCCATGGAGAGATCAAACCGCGAAAAACTCAAATCGTCAACAATGACCTCTCCCTCTCTGCCAACGGCTGCGTCCCCCACACCGATCCCATCGTTTCCATCAAGGTTCAAGGTCAAGAGGCCAGGCGATGGCTAGATTTGGAGAAGATGATGGTGTGTTGTGAGGAGAGGTAGTGCGTGTAGTGTGTGAGAGAGGGAGGAGAGAATTGTGTTTCTTTTTCTTAGCCATTCTGATTAGGAGGTCCAAATGTTAAAGTTGATCATTTTATTTCCAAGACAAAAAACACCATTGTTAAAGAAAAAAAAAGAATATTTTAATTTATCTTCCTCAATTTTTAAAGAACATGTAAAGTACCCCCTTAGTCTATAAGTTGCATCATACGTCTTAAGATCTTTAAGCCTAGCTTTACACAAGTCTTGGAGAAAGAACTTGCAAAAAAATAGTTTAGAATTCCGACGCTCAAGTTAGTGATCTATGATAGAAATAAGAATTAAATTGAAAAAAAATATATTATAAAGTGATAATTCAGTGCTAGGGTGCTTAGAATAATAGAGTTTGGGTGCATGAGAGTGTTAAAAAATGTTAGCTCTTGGCCAAACGGAGATGGCTCTTTTGTTAGCTCTTGGCCCACCGATCGGGAGAGTTTGGTCCCCTTGGTGCTTGGAGAAAAAGGTTGCTAGATGAGCTCCAATCTGGGACTCTTTGACTATTAGGGACTTATCCTTCAAGTTGAGAGGGCTATTTTTCGGGATAAGCTTCCTGGATTCCTAGGGGGCGGTTAACATTTGTCAAACATCTTGCCTAGATCCTTGGGTGTCCCCCATGGTAAGGTGGTTGTCATTCTTTCGAGCTGTCCGACTGGAGCTTAGCCAGGTATGAGCGAGAACTCCTAGGTGTCCATGTAGTTGCCACGCCAGCAGCCTTCTTGGGCACTCCGCAGGCTTTCCTGGGCCTCCTTGGGTTCTCTTAACTGACCCCTCTGAGGGATTTGGGGTCGGGATCATTTTCTCCTTGGATCACGTGTAGTCTTGGATTCTCCTTGGGCTTCTTCCAGGTTGGGCTCCTTCCCATTTTAGGGCATCATTCAGTTCGTCCCACTCTAATGAGGTGGGGACTCATCACCATCTTATTAGAGTAGAAGATATCCTTTCAGGACGATTGAATCTTTACTTGGCTTAAACGTCCCCGTGTTAGAGGGGGTGGTTCCCATGGAAGGTATCACCCAACCCAACTCGTATAGATGAGGTGGACCCCCTATTAGGAATGAGTGTGAATTTGAAAAAGTTTTGGCAACTAGGCTAATTGTGGGCTACAACTTGAAGGACAAGCGTATCCACCCAGGAGCACGAGCGGAAGCGAGAAGCATGGAAAATACGTAAGTTTAAATCAAATAAATAAACGTAATCCCAAGGGGTGTACCCTTGGGTGCTCAACCGGGCGTTCGATGTAGGATGTATTAATATTGAAGCATATATTATACATGGGGCATAGATGAAATGTTAATCTACAAAAGCGTAATTAACCATTACCTTTGTAGATTTCACGTGTGCGCGGCTACTTGCGTTGTTCCTTCTCCGGAATGTTCACAAAGTCCAAACGTATGGACTCTCCAAAGGTGATCCACACCACACCGGAAGAAACTCACGTTCTCCTTGCTAGATGAAAACGGATTTATGAAGGAATCGGTTTAAGAGAATAAACACAATGAATTAGTGTTCTCTTAAACCTATTTTGTTCTTCCTTTTTGATTCAAGATCAAATTAAGAACACAAGTGGGAGAGGGAGAGAGGGCCGAGAGTGAGAGAGAGGAGAGAGGCCGATTTTTGCTTCTTCTTTTCCTAGAAAAGATGAATAATGATTCTCTTGCATAAGGTGTTAGTATATACTCATATATATACATAATTAATGTGATTATTGGAATGTGTCTAGGTTCATCCAAGGATGTCTAGATACATCCTAATCAATCACCATTAATTCTTCAATCAAGCTTACCAACTTTTAAGGTATGATCAAATCATACCAAAAAGGAAGGGCTTGATTGGAGTTGATTTGTCTCTTTCCAAAAGAGATAAGTTAACCACCACCTAGCATGAAACATGGCTGAATTTTGCTTCCTCCAAGGGAGCATTTTCGGCCATGCTCAATATGGGAAGAAGTCCAACTTCTTCTTATTCCAAAATAGAAATTAATTCTCCTCTCGGGTCAAAATTTAACGGATCGGGTTTTACCGTATCCAATTACGATGAAACTAAAATTAAATCCAGTTTAATATCCACTTAAATAATTCTCGTTGATCTTTCCATCCAATCAAAGATCCAACGTCTCGACTTTCTATATTTAATCGATAAATCCCATTTACCGATTAAACGAGGGCCCGATACAATATCGGTCCGTCCATCCAATGGACTATCCCTTAAGTAATTCAATTACTTAATTTATCCTTCAAGATTGACTCCAAGTCAATTTCTCAACCTTCTCGGTGATTTGTGTGTGACCCTTTAGGTTCACCCTCAGCTAGACTTGGGCTCGTGTCCCACAAGGGCCCGTTACCATGGGTATCCATCTAGCAACGGTCCATGGAACTAGAGACTAAGTGAATGTTGGCGTGAACATTTAGGCTTTGTTGCGATATAAGTAAAACACCATTTTAACATATGTAATATGAGCGCAACAAAGTATGTACCATTGGTGACGACTACTCATTTTATTCATCGCATAATATTACATTACATCAAGTTGTCAAATAGGTTACAAAACGCCAAACCTGTTGGCTTTTTTGGTCACCTATTCTAACAATCTCCCACTTGACCTAAAGCTAATCACCCATTGACCTCAAACCTCTTATCCAGATGGTGATTATGGATAACTTGCGATACGGGCTTAGCAAGTGGATCTGCAATGTTTTCTGCGAAGCTGACTCGGTCCAACCGAACGTCACTCCTGCTAATCATCTCTCTGAGTAGATGGTAGCGTCTAAGAATATGCTTGGATCGTGATGAGATCTCCGTTCCTTTGCTAGTGCTATCGCCTCGTTGTTATCGTAGAAGATAACTACAGGCTTAGCAATGCTAGGCACTATATCCAACCCTTGGATGTAACTCATCAACTAAACCGTCTCCTGAACAACTTCCAAAGATGCCATGTATTCAGATTTTATGGTGAAGTCCGCCGTGGTAGCCTGCTTGGAACCCTTCCAAGTAACCACACCACCATTTACTCTGAACACAAAACCAGACTGAGACTTGACATCATCGTCATCCGACTGGAAGCTAGCGTCGCTATAGCCTTCCAGTATCAATTCTCCACCACCGTAGATCAAGAACATGTCCTTAGTCCTTTTCAGGTACTTCAGGATAGTCTTGACTGCACTCCAGTGTGCCTCCCCGGCACACAACTGATATCGACTGGTCACGCTCAAAGCGAAAGCCACATCAGGTCTAGTGCATTGAACAACATACTGTATGCTGCATATGGCTGAAGCATAGGAGATGTCCAACATCCGTTTAAGCTCCTCATCAGTCTTAGGAGACTGCTTCTTGGATAACTTAATTCCATGCTTCATAGGAAGGAATCCTTGTTTTGAGTTCTCCATCTTGAATTTCTTCAAGACTTTCTCAATATACGAGGATTGGGCCATTCCTAACATCCTTCTAGATCTATCCCTGTAGATCTTGATGCCAAGGATGTAGGATGCCTCACCCATATCCTTCATAGAGAATTGCGTTGACAACCAAGCTTTAGTGGTACCCAATATCTTAGCATCATTCCAAATGATCAAGATGTCATCTACGTAAAGCACTAGAAACGCAACTGAGCTCCCACTGATCTTCTTGTATACACAAGGATCGGACTCGTTCTTGATGAAATCATATCCCCGTATGACTTCATCAAAACGTATGTTCCAGCTTCGGGAAGCTTGTTTTAGGCCATAGATGGACCTTTGGAGACGGCAGACTTTCTGCTCTTCTCCAACAGATGTGAAACCTTCCGGTTGATCCATATAGATCTCTTCCTCTACAAAACCGTTGAGGAAGGCAGTTTTCACATCTATCTGCCATATTTCATAGTGATACCATGCTGCTATGGCAAGCAATATCGGACTGGACTTAGCCATTGCTACGGGTGAGTAGGTTTCCTCAAAATCGACCCCGGGGTCACTAAGTGTAACCCTACGCCACAAGCCTGGCTTTGAAGGTTATAACCTCCCCGTCAGCTCCAAGCTTACGTTTGTAGACCCACTTACACCCTATGGGTTTTACCCCTTTGGGCGGGTCCACCAGGGTCCAAACCTGGTTTGTACCTATCTAGTCCATCTCGGATCTCATGGCCTCAAGGCCATTTATCCGAATCGATGTCCGACATTGTTTCTCCGTACGTCTTTGAATCATTATCCAACTGACCAGTTAGGCCTAGAAATCTATACCTATTAGGTGCATGTGATACTTTGGCCGACCTACGGAGAACTGGAACATTATCAGTGGGAACTACCGGCTCAGATGTCACTGCCGCGTTGACTATCCAATGAAAAACTCTTTTCTAAGAACACTGCGTTTCGCGAGACAAAAACCTTTTGCTCGGAGGGATCATAGAAATATAACCCCACAATTTCTTTCGGACACCCGATGAACCTACATAAACTAGACCTCGAGTTCAGTTTATCTCCCACTAATCTCTTGACATATGCGGGGCAACCCCACACTTTCAAGTATTTGTAGGAGGCAGGCTTGACATGCCATATCTCATATGACGTTTGGGATATCTTCTTAGATGGTGCCAAGTTCAAAACTTTGGCCGCCGTCTCAAGAGCGTGTCCCCAGAAGGATAAGGGGAGTTCAGTAAAACTCATCACGGATTGGACAATGTCCAACAAGGTCCGATTCCTCCTTTCAAACACACCATTAAGCTGTGGTGTTCAAGGAGGGGTCCCCTGAGAGATAATCCCATTCTCTTTTAGATAATAAGTAAACTCACCCCTCAAATACTCTCCACCTCAGTGCGACCGAAGGGCTTTGATCTTTCGACCGGTTTGGCTCTCTACTTCAAGTCTGTATTCCTTAAACCTTCCAAAGGCTTCAGATTTGTTTCTCATCAGGTAAACATAACCATACCGTGAGTTATCATCGGTATAGGTTATGAAGTACGAGTAGCCACCTCTAGCCTGAGTATTTAGTGGGCCACAGACATCCGTATGAATCAAATCCAATATACTGTTGGCTAGCGTGCTTTGTCCAACAAAGGGTTTCTTAGTCATCTTTCCCTTCAGACAGGATTCGCAGGTCGTTAGGTTGTCCAAATCGTCTATTTCTAGACTCTTTGAGTCCACCACCTTCTTATCCTATATTTAGAAATATGACCTAACCTTGCATGCCATATCTATGCGTTATCGTGATCATCACGTTTTCGTTTGTGTTCCGCAGTCATAATCCAATTAGACTGTTGAAGTATGTACATACCATTTACCAATCTACCAAGTAAATGAGAAATACCATCCTTTATAATGAAAAACCATTTTTATTGATGGTAAATGAATATCCCTCCTTATCAAGGACCGGGAAGGATACAATATTTTTAATCATGCTAGGTACATAGAAACAGTCGTTCAGTACAATCCTAACATGACTACTAATGGCTAAATCCATTGATCCTACGGCTTCCGCAGCAACGCCTTGCCATCGCCTAACCTCAGGATCATCTCATCCTTGGTTAGCCTTCTGCTTCTTTGCAGTACCTACAAATCATTGCAGATGTGAGCACCACACCCGGTATGTAATACCCATGAAGCAGAATTAGTTATCATGTTTACTTCAACCACAAACATACCTGGGTTGGAGAGGAGTTGTGGACACTCCCTCTTCCAATGCCCCTTTCCTTGGCAATGCATGCAGACATCATCTGCCTTGGATCGCTGAGAACCACGGGCCTTCCTTTTCCCTTTGTCTGGTCCCACCGGGGCAACAGGGGCGCCTGGAGCACGAGCAGGGGCCGCAACCGTCTTCCCTTTTCCCTTCTTCCTCTTCCAGCGTCCGGCTCTCTTGCCATTCGCCTCGGGGGTTGAAGCCTCTCCTATCAATACCGCCGGTGCCGACTTGTGGGTCGTTGCCTCTTATTGGACTAGCATGTTGATCAACTCATGAATAGGCTTCTCAAGTCCGTTCATGTTGTAGTTTACAACAAACGGGTCATAGGACGGAGGAAGCGACTGGAGGACCACGTCAATGTACGTGTCATTGTTAAGCCTAACTTTAAGGTCCTCGAGTTTCTCC
The DNA here is from genome assembly GCA_034509735.1 of Sesamum alatum. Classification (NCBI taxonomy): domain Eukaryota; kingdom Viridiplantae; phylum Streptophyta; class Magnoliopsida; order Lamiales; family Pedaliaceae; genus Sesamum; species Sesamum alatum. The sequence goes on from JACGWO010000005.1 coordinate 22,070,738, forward strand.
ACTAGTGAGAGCAACTTAACCCCATGACTTTGTACAGACGATCCTTCGGCAAGCTTGGTGCCAAAGAATGCTTTTGTGGCGGCATATCTAATATGCCTATCTGGAACTGCATAAACCTCGTTCATGCGGAGCATTATGGCGGAGATGTTGTCCAGCCTCTCATATTGCTTCTAGATGCCGTTAGACATCGAAGCCAATATGATACTGCACACTTTCGGTTATCCTCATGCCATTTCTCGAACGTCAAACGTTCTTCTGGCGTGGACCCCTCCGGTAAGTTGCTCGGCGGCAGCTCGTCCAAGACGTAGCCTTGGTTCTCGAAACCGAGGACAATCCTCAAGTTTCTCAGCCAGTCCGAGTAGTTTGTTCCGTTGAACTTATTAGTCTTAAGTACTATTATTAATGGATTCTTAGACATATCTACATTTATACAGTGTAAAGTAGAAATTAGCAGATAATGGTAATATTATTATTCAAGTTGAAGACTTGGTCTTTTAGTCTTTAACCCTCCCACTATTTGTACGAAAATCCACCACTCTCAAGTGGAGTTTTGGAAAACCATTTCCTAGTGGGCTTGGGATCCACAAGCATAATCTCCATGCCCCGCTTTTATGATTCACATGAAGAAAACCTCGTGGGAGATATCCAATATCATTCTCATCCCATGAGATTCCCAAGATGTTTTGCCTCACCTATTTGCGTGGCTCTGAGGACTCCAAGTGAACCATGTTACTCAGTGTTGGGCCCGACCCATCAACCAAATCATGCCTCAAACTATCGGTCCCCACGACTCATGAGACAGGGAAACAACGAGTGCAGTCTTTTTGTTCACAACAATGGTGCAGCTTTCCCCTAGTCCAAGTGTGCCACGATTCGTGAGTGTTAGAATAGGTGACCAGAAAGCCAATAGGTTTGGCGATTTGTAACCTATCTGACAACTTGATGTAAATGTAATACTATTATGTGATGAATAAGATGAGTGTTCGTCACCAATGGTACCTTCTTTGTTGCGCTCATCTTACATTTGTTAAAATGGTGTTTAACTTATATCGCAACAAAGCCCACAGACCATGGATAACAACTCGTGCAGTTGGGCCACGCATTGGATGGTGGTCATGAAACCAACTGATTAAGAGTTGGGTCTGAAACATTCCAAGTCGAGGACCTCGAGACAAGGCATCGAGAGTCCTATTGAGACTTGCGTCAAGAGTTGTGTTCATTGGATGAGTGCCGTGTTTCATCGGCGACAGGCGTGGGACGCCTACACGATCTTGATGCGTTGGTCGACTGGGGTCAAGCCGACTGTACTGACTCGCGGGGATCATCATATGGAAGCTTTGGAGGCTTGGTCGGTATGATTGGTTTTCCCCGGTTCCGATAGTACGGGAGTAATCCTCATACTTGAGGGATCATGGCAGTCGCGTGCACATGACGGCTGTATCTTGGATCTGGCGAGAGGTAATCATTCTGTAAGATGATTATCATAAGCCTTGTTCAGTGCAGTCGGAATGTGTAAGCGAGGACGGTGGATTCCAAGAAGAGGATCCGTCCCCTGTCAGTATGTGACAGAGGTATCTCCTATGCACTCGGAGACACGTTCATGCTGTTTGAAGCTGTGGCCACAGTGGTTGGTCGAACAGGGAATGGTTTCCTGTGTCGACGCACTGAAGCATACATCGTCTCGAGTATTAAGCATAGATGCCTAGTTAAGGATGGGAACCGACGCCCAATTCCATACCCTAGACTAAGGCCGGGAGACGGTAGACGGATGGATCGTACCCGTACGGAATCGGCGCCTAAATGTTCACGCCAATTCACCTAGTCTCTAGTGCTATGGACCGTTGCTAGACGACCACTCATGGTAACGGGCCCTTGTGGGGCACGAGCCCAAGTCTAGCTGAGGGTGAACCTAAAGGGTCACACACAAATCACCGAGGAGGTTGAGAGATCGACTTGGAGTCAATCTCAAAGGATAAATAAGTAATTGGGTTACTTAAGGGAAAGTCCATTAGATGGACGGGCCGATATTGTATCGGGCTTTCATTTAATCGGTAAATTGAATTTTCGATTAAATATGGAAAGTTGAGACATTGAGACATTGAATCGTTTAATTAGATTAAAAGATCAACAAGAATAATTTAAATGGGCATTAAATTGGATTTAATGTTGGGTTCGTCATAATTGGATTACGATAAAACCCGGTCCGTTAAATTATACCCGAGAGGAGAAATAATTCGTATTTTGGAATAGGAAGAAGTTGGACTTCTTCCCTTAATTAAACATGGCCGACATGCTCCCTTGGAGGAAGCAAAATCAGTCATATTTCATGCTAGGTGGTATGTTGACTTATCTCTTTTGGAAAGAGACAAATCAACTCCAATCAAGCTCTTACCTTTTGGTATGATTTGATCATACCATAAATTTTGGTAGGCTTGATTGAAGAATTGATGGTGATTGATTGGAATGAATCTAGACATCCTTGGATGAACCTAGACACATTCCAATAATCACATTAATTATGTATATATATTAGAATATACAACACCAAGCATAAGTGATTCATTATTCATCTTTTTCTAGGAAAAAGAGAAGACAAAAATCCCTCTCCTCCCTCTCAACTCTCGGCCTCTCTCCCTCTCTCTTACACTTGTGTTCTTAACTTGAGTTTGAATCAAGAAGAAGAACAAAGTAAGTTTAAGAGAGCACTAATTCATAGTGTTCTTCTCTTAAATCGATTCCTTCTTAAACCCGTTCTTTTCTAGCAAGAAGAACGTGTGTTTCTTCCGGTGTGGTGTGGATCACCTTTGGAGAATCCATACGTTTGGATTTCGTGAGCATTCCGGAGAAGGAACAACGCAAGTTGCTGGGAGCATACACTAAATAATCAAAGGTAACAGTTTATTACGCTTTGATTGATTTAATATACATCTATGCCCTATGTGTTTAAATATATGTTTCTAATATTTACACATCCTACATCAAACGCCCGATTGAGCACCCAAGGGTACACCCCTTGGGATTCGTATTTTAAATTAGATTTGATTTAATTTACGCACTTTCCTCGCCTTCTTGCTTCTGCTCGTGCTCCCGGGCGGATCCGCTTGTCATTCAGTGAGATCACACTTGGGTAGTCGTAGCTTTCTCAAAACATTGTTGTGGATGGAAGGCTCGGACAAATCAAAATGCCATTTTGATACAACTCCATTCTGGGCCAAATATTTAATTTGGTCTAATCAAATGAGAGTTTAATGTGCGACCGAGATTTCATCACATTAAGGTATTTTTGAAAGATTGTGGATCGTCCCGGGAAATAGCGCTAGTGCGGAAGCGCGGTATAAATTTAAATAACGAAATTTAAACATGCCATATTATACGTAAAATAAAGAACACGTTCAAGGGGTGTGCCCTTGAAGTTCTCGGACATTCGGTGTATCTCATGAATTAAAAACACATGCAAGGAATCATGGAGGCCATAGGATTTGAAAAGTAGAAGAAGAGATGAAAACGTAGAAAGGGAATTACCGGTTCGTCGTTTTCCTCTTCTAACCGGTTGTCGCATTGTTCCCCGATTTGCACCAAATCTCGTATGTGAGATTCTCCAAATTGTGACACGCAATCCGCCGACGTATCTTGCACGTCGTGCTAGCGAAACGAACAAGTATTTTGGAAAGGATGGATCAATCACACGTTATTACTTAATGGGATTAATCCTCCTTTTGTTCAATTATCAATACAAAAGAACAAGAATTATTTTTCTTGCAAAGAGGAGAGAGAGGCGGACGAGATGGGAGAGAGAGAGACACGAGTAGAGCGTGTGTGTGTGTTGGAGTTTCATCATCTCTCTAAAGGTGAAGGACTAGGAGTATTTATAGAGGAGGAGTTTAATCCTCTTCAAGCTCCAACTCTAAAGAAGACTAATTTGACTAGGATTTTGACCTAGTCAAAGTCCTAGTCAAAGTAGTAATTTGACCTAGTTAAATTAATCCTAGCCATCCATCTCTACTTTTAATCACAACCATTAATTTAATTTACTGGAATATTTAAAACCTATTTAAATATTCCAAAGGGCAATAAATAAATATAAATATTTATTCTAGGCTCATTAAATTAATTTTCTATTAAATCTAATTTATTAAATTAATACCTTTTATCTAATAAAAGGAATTAATTTTCTCCAGGAAAATTAAGGACCCGACTATATCTAATTTAATCATTCCATTCCTCCAAAATATTTAATTCTAAATTAAATACTTAATGTGTGCGGATTGTGTATGACTCTTTAGGTTCACCTTTCAGCTAGACTTGGTCGGACTCCTAGAATCCGCCCGTTACCATGGGTGGCCATCTAGCAATAGTCCATGGCACTAGAGACTAGGTGAATATTCAGGGATGAACATTTAGGCTCTAACAGTATACTTGTCCTTCCGTCTTCGGTCTCACCACTTAGGGTCTAGGGCACGGAAAATGCAGGTACCCATTTTGGACCTAAGTGTTGGTCTGTCCTTTACCAAACGCCGTTAGGGAAACCTTCCCTTCTGTTCAGTTACTGTGGCCACAGATTTTAGGGACAAGACACAAAGCATATGTGAGACTCAACTGTCAATGCCTTTTGATAGGAGACAGATCTTTTTCTTTGAAACTACTGTCACTCTTGTACATCAGAGCTGCCCTAGACATGGCTTATGACTATTCAAGTGTTTCTTGGCAATCTCTCACCATATCTAAGATACAGCCCTGATGTACAGGTAAACTCAGCAGTTCCTCAAGTCAAAGGACTTGACCTGTACTGTTGGAACCGGGAACACATGTCATACCTAGCCGACCCTACTCAAGGTAGGAGGCTTCACCCAAGTCCTTCATAGAAAACTGGGTTGATAACCATGCTTTTGTGTCACCCAATATTCTAACATCATTACCTATGAGTAGAATGTCATCCACATAAAGCACTAGGAACACTATTGAGCTCCCACTGACCTTCTTGTATACACAAGGGTTGGATTCGTTTTTGATGAAGTCATAGCCCCGTATCACTTCATCAAAGTGAATGTTCCAACTTCGGGATGCTTGTTTGAGATCATAGGTGGACTTCTGGAGACGACAGACCATCTGTTCTTCTCCAGTGACTGTGAAACCCTCCGGCTGATCCATGTAGATCTCTTCCTCAACGAAACCATTGAGGAAGGCCGTTTTCACGTCCATCTGCCATATCTCATAGTCATACCATGATGCTATAGCGAGCAGGATCCGAATGGATTTAGCCATGGCTACCGACGAGTAGGTGTCCTCAAAATCGACCCCGGGTCGTTGAGTGTACCCTTTAGCTACTAGCCTAGCCTTAAAAGTTGTGAATTCTCCATCAACGCCAAGTTTGCGCTTGTAGACCCACTTACAACCAACTGGCTTAACACCTTTCGGTGGGTCTACAAGTCTCCAGACTTGGTTCTCGCTCATGGAGTCCATTTCAGTTTTCATAGCCTCAAGCCATTTCCTGGAGTCGATTTCAGACATCGCTTCTCCGTATGTCTTAGGATCGTTATCCAGTAGACTGATCGTATTTAGAAAGCCATATCTCACTGGAGGTCTGGACTCTCTAGTAGACCTACAGAGAATGGGAACGTCAGTGGTGACTGTGGACGCTAACTGTACAGGAGCTAGCGGTTCAGGTACTGGGGCTGGCTGTTCCTGAGGCTGTCCTTTATGCCTAGCATGCTGGACTTCTCGAGGTCGGTCAGCCTTTTGGGTATCTATCCTGAATCCTCTAAGTGAGGAATCCGCGGCTACCTCTGATGACTGGTTTCCATCACTTGATTCCTCAAGGATTAGTTCATCAGGTTGGATATCCTCTGGGAAGCCTTATTCCAAGAACACTGCGTTCCTTGAAACAAATACCTTTTGTTCCAAGGGGTCATAAAAGTAATAACCTGCAGTTTCTTTAGGGTATCTAACGAACCTGCATAAGCTAGACCTAGATTCTAGCTTATCTCCCACTAACCTCTTGACGTATGCGGGGCTACCCCACACTTTCAAGTAGTTGTAGGATGCAGGCTTGTCGTGCCATATTTCATATGGCGTTTGGGTCAATACACTGGTTGGTGCCAAATTTAACAACTTGGCTGCCGTTTCCACTACGTAGCCCCAAAAGGACAAGGGCAATTTGGTAAAACTTATCATGGATCGAACTATGTCTAACAGGGTTTGATTCCTCCTTTCAGAGACACCATTAAATTGTGGTGTCCCGGGAGGTGTCCATTCAGATATTATACCATTTTCTTTTATATAATTAAGGAACTCAGTACTAAGGTATGCTCCACCTCGGTCTGACCGTAGGACTTTAATTTTGCAGTTGGTTTGGTTCTCCACTTCAAGTCTGAATTCTTTAAACCTCTCAAGAGCTTCAGATTTATACCTCATTAGGTAAACATAACCATACCGTGAATGATCATCGGTAAAGGTTATGAAGTAGGAGAGTCCACCTCGGGTCTGCGTCCTTAGTGGTCCACATACGTCTGTATGGACCAAGTCCAACAGACCTGTGGCAAGCCTGCTTTGTCCTACAAAGGGCTTCTTGGCCATTTTTCCTCTTAGACGGGATTCACAAGTTGGTAGCTCACTCAAGTACCCTACCTCTAGGTTCTTTGAGGCTACCAATCTTTTCATCCTGTCTTAGGATATGTGACCTAGGCTAGCGTGCCACAGTCGTGCGTTCCCGCTATTATCTATTTTACGTTTGTGTTTAGTGTTAAGAACGAAGTACGTTTGTTGCAAGATATAGAGCCCATTATTAAGTGTACCAAGTAGATGAGCAATTCCACACCTCATCAAATAAAAGCAATTTTTATTGATCATAAATTTATAACCACTATTGTCCAACAATGGAATGGAAATGATGTTTTTAATCATACTAGGTACATAATGAACTTGCTCTAATTATATGCTAATATTATCACTAACTACTAGAGTGGCGGATCCTACTGCTTCTGCCGAGATGGCCTTGCCATTCCCAAGCTTCAGGATCATATCCCCGCTACCCAGTTTTCTGCTTCTTTTCAGCACCTGCAAATCATTGCAAATGTGAGCTCCATAGCCGGTATCTAATATCCAAGAGGCAGAATTAGTGACCATATTAACCTCAATCACAAATGTACCTTGGTTCGAGAGGAGCTTGGGGCACTCCCTCTTCCAATGCCCTTTCTCACAGCAATTGATACATATGTCATATGCCCTCGACTGTTGCTTGGAGACAACCTTTCCTTTTCCTTTGCCTTTTCCTCTTTGGTAATGGGAACACTCTTAGTGTTCGTAGCTGCTTTGACGGCTTTTCCCTTCCCTTCTTCCTTTTCCAACGTCCGGCACCCTTGTCTTTTGTTTTAGAAGTTGAAGCACCTCTAAACAATACTGAAGGCGTGGACTTTTTGGTCGTTGCCTCGTATTGCACCAACATATTGATCAACTTATGAATGCCCCTTCTCAAGTGCGTTCATGTTTGTAGTTGACAATAAATTGGTCGAAGGAGGGTGGGAGAGACTGAAGGATCACATCTATGTACGTCTCATTATCGAGGCCTGCCTTTAGGTCCTCGAGCTTTTCCACCAGGGTAAGCATTTTAACCCTGTGCTCTTGTACAGAGGATCCTTCTGTCATTTTAGTTCCAAAGAACGCCTTAGTCGCCGACATACCTAGTATGCCGGTCCCGGGACTGCATAGCAATCCTTAAGGCGAGCCATAATGGAAGGGACATCGTCTAGCCTTTTATATTGCTTCTAAGTCTCATTCGTCATCGAAGCAAGTATGACGCTACGGACCTTCCGGTTATCCTTATGCCAAGTCTCGAACGTCTTACGTTCTTCTAGCGTGGATTCTTCCAATAAGGTCCTAGGGAGAGGCTCGTCCATGACGTAGCCTTGGTTCTCGTAATCTAGGACTATCCTGAGATTGCGCAACCAGTCGTTGTAATTGGTTCCATTGAATTTGTTGGTCTCAAGAATGGTTGATAAAGGGGTTCTTAGACATTTTAATCTACATTTAAAAACAGAGTTCGCGATCAACAGAATTTAAAAAGACGGTGGTTTGATAAATAATTAAATGCTTGGTCTTTAGTCATTTAATGCTCCCACTATTTATAAAATAACACGATACTCTCAAATGTTGTTTTCGGGAAAACCTTTTCCTAGTGGGCTTGGGATCCACAACGAATTTTCCCATACCCCACTTTTACGATTCGCATGGGAAAAAATCCTGTGGGAGGTATAGCATACCATTCTCGTTCCACGAGATTCCCAAGATTATTGCCTCACCATTTCACATGATCCTAAGGACTCCAAGCGAATCATGCTAATCATGCGTTAGACCCGACCCAATCAATCGAGCCATAGACCTGCTACCTCCACGACTCATGAGACAGGTAACAGTGGTCTACTTTTCGTTCATGACATAGTGCAGCTTCTTTTAAGTACGATAGTCGTGCCACGACTCGGGAGACTACGCTATCGACCTAAATCAGCTTCCTCACTATGCATGGACGGGAAGGCATGGACAAACTCTAGAGTCCATGTCTCACTTGTCCAGGGTCTAATATTTGGACATTGGTCCAACCTATGTGTGAGAGTAGTAAATGACGAAGATCGCATATATAAATATTAACACATTAATCCATAATACGTAAAGAAATTGTATCCCATAGCAGTTATATGATAAATTAAAAACACCATTCATCCATCATAATAACCACATGCAAATTAAAGCCTAGCACGCCCCTGTTGGATGATCACAGGCCCGAATCCTATGCGATCCACTGAGCCCGCAGTGGATCTATGATCAATCTAGGGTTGGTCCTACACTATCACATTAATAGTAACCCAATCATCATTCTGATGGGCCTTGGTCTCTTTTTCTCTTTTTTCTCTTCATGAAAACGCCTTGGAACCTCCAATCTGGGCTCTCCATGTGGACCTTCCTTCTTCTTCACCAATTACATAAAATAAAACCTCACTCCTATTCTACTCTCATTACATATTAAAAATAGAAACTCCAGCGAAAACCGGGGGGGAGTACATAAGGCGGGAGAAAGAAAGCCTTATTATTCCAAGGCAACTAGAAAGGGAGAAGGAGAAAACAGAAAAGAGGCACACAGGCCTAACATAAAATTAAACCATACATTTGGTCTAAGGCTCGTGATCATCCATTTCCATCCAATGCACATAATCACATAATCCAATCACATAAAATACATGCTAACATCACATGATTACCAATCACAATTATCCAAGATAAAATAATGCGTAACGTATGAAAAATATGGTACAACCGTTGGGCAATAATATTTTTCCCGTTTTAGGAAGACCCTTCCGCATTATTTCTAGGTAAATTATCCCCGGGATTCCAAATCCACCATAATTTAACCTCCCAAAATAATGCCTTACAAAATAGGCAAAAACGAATTTTCAGAATTAATTAAAAATTAAAATAATGAAAATAACAAGAAAACACAACGACGGCAAACCGGCTGCCACCACCGGTAGCAGTCCCAGCGCGCGCGCAGAAAGCAGGCCCACCCTGCTGCCCCTACGCGCGCCGCCTGGTCGGCAGCAGACTGCTCGCCCGCGCGCAGGCTCCTCTGCCCGCGTGCGCCAACCTATCGGCCGCCAACCCTGCACCTACCCTACGCAGGCGCCTACCCGGGAATACGCGCGCAGACACCATTGTCTCCGTGCGCGCACACGCGGCCCTTCCAGCACACGGTTGCACACGCGCGCACATAGGGCGCGCCATCCGGGCGCGCAGGAACCTAGTGCGCTGGCCTTTGTGCGCTCGCGCGGGCTTACCCTGCCCGTGTGCGCGGGCGCCGGCCAGCCGTCTGCCTATCACCTGGCCGCGCGCCACCGGCAGCCTGACTGCGCGTAGCTATGCGCGCCTGGCGCAGGCGGCCGCGCGTAGGCTCCTTTGCTTGCGCGCGTCTGTCTTGCCTGTGCGCACGGCCACACGCGGCTAGCCTTCGGCAGGCCGCGTGCTGCGTTTATCCATTTTGTTCGACTTTTACCCCCTGTTTCCAAGAAAAACAAAAAGATCCAACATACTAGAAATCATACGAATTTAAAAGGAAGAAAAACAACATGCTTTAATAATAATAAAATCAAGAATTAATTAAAACATGCCAAAAACACGTTTTTCATGCTTAAAACGCACACAAAACCCAGGCCTATACACCGAACCGGGCTCTGATACCACTGAAAGATTGTGGATCATCCCAGCAAATAGCTCGAATGCGGAAGCGCGATATAAATTTAAATAACAAAATTTAAACATGCCATATACGTAAAATAAAAAAACACGTTCAAGGGGTGTGCCCTTGGAGTTCCCGGGCGTTCGGTGTATCTCATGAATTAAAACACATGCAAGGAATCATGGAGGCCATATGATTTGCAAAATAGAAGAAGAGATGAAAACGTAAAAAGGGAATTATCGATTCGTCGTTTTCCTCTTCTAACCGTACTCGCGTTGTTCCCCGATTTGCACCAAATCTCGTATGTGAGATTCTCCCAAATTATGACACACAATCCGCCCACGTATCTTACACATCGTGCCTAGCGAACGAACAAGTATTTTGGAGAGGATGGATCAATCACACGTTATTACTTAACGGGATTAATCCTCCTTGTGTTCAATTGTCAAACACAAAAGAACAAGAACTATTTTTCTTGAAAAGAGGAGAGAGAGGCGGACGAGATGGGAGAGAGAGAGACACGAGTAGAGTGTGTGTGTGTGTGTGTGTGTGTGTGTTGGAGTTTCATCATCTCTTTAAAGGTGAAGGACTAGGAGTATTTATAGAGGAGGAGTTTAATCCTCTTCAATTAAACTCCTCTTCTAAAGAAGACTAATTTGACTAGGATTTTGACCTAGTCAAACTCCTAGTCAAAGTAGTAATTTTGACCTAGTCAAAATTAATCCTAGCCATCCATATCTCCTTTTAATCTCAAACATTAATTTAATTTAATGGAATATTTAAAACCTATTTAATATTCCAAAGGGCAATAAATAAATAAATAAATATAATAAGTATAAATATTTATTCTAGGCCCATTAAATTAATTTTCTAATAAATTTAATTTATTAGATTAATCCCTTTTATCTAACAAAAGGAATTAATTCTCTCCAAGAAAATTAAGGACCGATTAAATCTAATTTAAATCATTCCATTTCTCCAAATATTTAATTCTAAATTAAATACTTAATGTGTGCGGATTGGGTGTGACTCTTTAGGTTCACCTTTCAGCTAGACTTGGTCGGATTCCTAGAATCCGCCCGTTACCATGGGTGGCCATCTAGCGACGGTCCATGGCACTAGAGACTAGGTGAATAATCGGGGATGAACATTTAGGCTCTAATAGTACATTTGTCCTTCCATCTTCTGTCCCACCACTTAGGGTCTAGGGCACGAAAAATGCAGGTACCATTTTGGACCTAAGTGTCGGTCTGTCCTTTACCAAACGCCGCTAGGGAAACCTTCCCTTCTGTTCAATTACTGTGGCCACAGATTTTAGGGACAAGACACAGAGCATATGTGAGACTCAACTGTCAATGCCTTTTGATAGGAGACAGATCCTTTTTTGAAAACTACTGTCACTCTTGTACACCGGAGCTGCACTAGACATGGCTTATGACTACTCAAGTGTTTCTTGGAAATCTCTCACCATATTTAAGATACAGCCCTGATGTACAGGTAAACTCAGCAGTTCCTCAAGTCAAAGGACTTGACCTGTACTTTTGGAACCGGGAACACATATCATACCTAGCCGACCCTACTCAAGGTCCTCCGTAAGACGGTTCCCGCGAGTCACCTCAGTCAGCTGCTCCCTAGCGGGCTAACCCACTAATACTGCTTGGACGACCTTCGTCACCCGTCGATGAAATACGACAGCAGATGCTTAGTGCAAGTCTCAAGGGGAATCTCGGTACCCATTTTCGAGATTCCATGACTTGGAGATTTCCGGACTGATTCAGCGGGACTGATTTCATGGACCTACCTCCAGGCGTAGTCCCAGTCCCCGAAATACGTTTTCAGTCCGTGGGCTTTGTTTGCATAGTGAACAGATATGTAATGCAGATAAAGTGAACACAAACAAAGTAATGCCAAATGAATTTCACTTCTTTATTCATTAATAATTTATCAAATTCCTGAAATTGTCTAGACATAGGTTACATTTTACCTGTCAAGATTGGTTACATGGTCACCTATTCTAATAGTTTTAGCATGTATAAATATCCAATATTTAAAGCGATTAAATAAATGTGCCGCATGCAGAAAACATAGCATACCCCTGTTAGGATGATCACAAGCCTAAACCTATGCGACCCAGTAAGCCCGCAGTTAGTCTATGGTCTGTCTAGGGTGGTCCTAAATTATTACAAAGTAATATACCCATTGTCATTCCAATGGGCCTTGTGTTA